>WSYQ01000258.1:0-53181 GCA_011426435.1 Lysiphlebus fabarum | reverse complement strand
TATTATAATTTATATATTTTTTTATTTTTAAAATGTCATTTATTTTTTTGTCGTTTATCGGGTCATCTTAGTGATAAATTTATCCATGTTACTGTAAGCTTTGCAATACCATACTGGAACCAAGCCAGGGTTTTTTTTTTTTTCTTTTAATTTTTTTATTTCTTTTTTTCAATTTTTTTTTTTTTAACTTATCGCTCCAGGCATTGCCTATGTTTTCATGTGGATTATAACATTGTTCTGTAAATTGTGTATACAAGTCACCACAACTTATGGTCAAACTTGGATTTTCAGAGTGACATGCCACAAGCAAAACAAAAGGCTACAAATCAAATATAGATATATGTTTTTTATTTTCAAACTAAAATAAATAAATAAAAATAATAGAAGACAAAAGTCATGTATAGATTGCCAAGTTTTTTTGAGATATATTATATTCAACTGGGAAACCATTCAATAAGATAAATTGTATTTATTTAAAAAAAAAATTCATAAATTCATAAAAAATAAAATAGTCATATGAAATATAAAAAAAAAAAATTATTGGAACTTTTTTTTGGTCACACGAGTGTTTGTATATATTTATTTTATGTACAAATAAAAAAATTTCTGTTGTCAATAAAATAAATTTTTAATCTTAAAATCCATGGTTAGCATTAAAATAGATAGAAAAAAAAAATATAATAAATGTTTATGTATTGATTTTTATTATACAACAAAGTACTGTTTAAATTGTATTTTTTATCAGGTGAAAAAATCACATGCACTATTTGTTTATGCCAAAAAAAAAAAAATATATATAAAAAAAAGTATATAGAAAAATCATGAACAGTATTCATGAAATACAAAACAATAAATCTTAATTTTGTAGAAAAATATCGAACAAGTTTTGGAAATTTTATTCTCAGATTGTTATATGGATTTCGTTGGTTTTTCAATTTTTATATTTTTATTTTTTTCTATTTTCATTTATGTATACTGGTTTGTAGATATATCTTACTATCATGACAAGATACTAAGCCAGATGATACTGATACAAGCCAAGTGATGACCTTGTTCGACCCTTGTTAATCCATAACTATGTTATACATATATATATACAGCAATTTATATTTTATTTTTTTTTTTATTTTTTTTACGAATATATACAACAGTAAGAAGTTTTACGATTTCGCCCACAAAATTTCAAACATGCCAACCCCTCAACTCCACTCGTGATTTTCTCACAATCTTGTCAGTGTATCGAGTTTTTTTTTTTTTTTTTTTTTTTTTTTTTTATTTTATTTTACTTATTTTTTCTTATTTTTGCTGTTAAAAATAAAATGAAGGAAATATAAAAAAACAAAATAATAATATAGTTATATTGTCTGATCTAATATTGGCTCGTTTTTTTTTTCAAATTTATTCTAACATTCATTATAAAAGTTGTTATTTTTTTTAACTTTAGTAAATATTGCCAAGTTGATGATTAAAATAAAAATAAAAATAAACAATGTTTTGGCTTGTTGGGTATGTTTTTCTGCTAAATAATAAATATTACGTTTAATTTTTTTACATGAGTAAATTTATTATATATTTTTTTTTTTTTAAATTTTTCTCAAGTACATTTGAATGAGGCATGTTTTATTAACCATTAACTTGTGGTTATTCATGTACTCTTCAATTAATGATGTCAAGATGTAAAACAATTGAAATTTTAATTTTTTTATATATATATTTTTTATTTGATATAGTATTATGAGTTTTAGATAATATATATTACAGAAATTTTATTATAGTTATAAATTAAAATTTCTGCTAGATATTTTAGTCTTTGAACACATGATAAATTTATAAGTAATTTTATATTTTTAATAAATGAAATTAAATAATTACAATCATTATTTTATTCAGCAAATATTTACCAACATATTTTCTCAAGACTTTTATGATTATGTAATTTTTGTAATTTAAAATTCAAGGATAATTGAAACTTTATTTTTAACATAATTATAATTTTATGAAATAATGAATGGAAAATTCAATTCAATTTAGTTTATCATTATAATATGCAACAACTTATTGTTAGTTAGTTTATCATCTTTTCACAAAATGCCAGGTTTATTTCAAAAAGTTTTTATTATAAAAAAAAATACATCTTTTGTCTTGTTACATTTTAAAAACTGCAAATAATTTTACAAAGTATAAAAATATTCTTTTATCGAATAGTTTTAGTAAAAAAAGTTTGTTATAAAAAATAATAATAATAAAATAAATAAATTAGTGGAAAAGAAGAAAAAAAAAAATGTTTGGTGTGAAATACCAACAAACTTTAATAAAGCTAATTTTTCATTGTATCAACTTTTTAATTTTTGTCAAAAAAAGTAACTGGTTAAATTAGGGTTAAGATAGTATTGTAAAATATGCCAAGAATGAGCAGCAGGTGGTGTTAAAATATTTTACAAAATTTTCCAAGTAAATGTAAATTATGACAAAAATAATATGTATAATTTTAAATGTTACTACATAAATTTTCAAAGTGACATAAAACATTCAAAGACATCTAAATAATTGAAGTTGTCATTTAAAAATTTTGATAATTATATTAATTTAAAATAAAAATAAAAAAAGTAGTTAACTAAGATTGCTCAACTTAAAATGAATTGACAAAAGTCAAGATTATTTATTTAGTTAGATTTATTTATTCAGTCAATCAAGTTGAAAAGTTGTTGTGTACAATTACTCAAAAAACTTTAATGATAAAATCTGTTAACGACAGTAAAATAATTTTATCAATATTTGCTTTTTTAACTGATAGATTTTAAGATAAATTACATCAAAAAGTTCAAGTATATTTTTTTAGTAAACACGAGTAGATAGATTTAAAAATACTTAAAGTATTGGTTTAATAAAAAAAAATTTTGGCTTGTAAACATGTATTTTTATAATTATGTAAAAAAGCTTCTTCAAGCATCAGATGTTTGTGTCGTAAGAGGTCACGTAACAATCAAGATTTTTTTTTACTATAATGGAAATACATTGTTAAAAAAAAAAGTAAATAAATTATACAACACAAAGCTTGATTAATTTATATTTTTTTTAAATTCAAATTTAACATAAACTGTAAATTATTCATTGCCATATTCTTATCATAAATTATCAGTAGAAATTTTGACTTAATTTCAATAAATTTTAACAACAATAATTTAAATTTCCATTCAAATTTAATATCTTATTATTATTTTAAATTATACAAATATTATTTATTTGTTTTTCAATTTAAAAATACATAAAATCATTGAAAAAATAAAAATTATAAATAATATTTTATTGACATTAAACAAGTATTAATAATTTTTTTTTTTTTAAAAAGTTTAAAAGTTATAATTTTAAAAATAAATTATTATACAAATAATAATTAATCTTTATAAAATTCTAGTAAAATTTAATGACGTATATATTATCAATTAAAATTAGAATTTTTTTTTTTAATTAAAATTTATAGTGACAACTATAACAAAAACTATAATTACATCAAAATGTCGTGCAGAGTGTAAACATGTACAGCAACATGAGTATGCTTGTTAATAGAATTATGTTAAATACGTTAAAATATATATATATATAAATGAAATTATGTTTTAGCAAGTATATATGTGTGCTTAAATACTTTAAGATGCTTGTACTAGAGCTTATGTTTTGGTAAATATTTACTTGGCTTTATTCTTTTGTTTGATTTTTAAAAATAGCAACAGGCTTTCTTAAAATAAAAAATAATAATACATGTGGAATGTCAAATTTATAAAATTATATTTAATGATTTCATTCAATTTAAATTATTTAATATGAAATTTAGTATTTTCATTTAAAAAGTAATTATATAAAAATAAAATGACTTTTGTAATAAAGTTGACAAAGGTGGCTCAATTTTACATCAAACAAAACAATCAAAGTAAAAATTATTAATCATTTTTGTCTATTAAAATTGCTGACACAATGTACTTTGCTAATTTTTACTTGACTAATTTTTTTATATTAATTTTTTAATGATCAAATAAATAATAAAATCATAATCTAAAATTTTTTTAGTCAATATAAATTTTTATATTTTTACATTTTATAAAAAAAAAAAACAAACATAAAATAATTGTCAAAAATAATATATTTTTTTTTTATTTTTTACGATTATTATACAGTTGAAACGAAAATATTGTTGATTTCCGTTCAAATATGATCACTGTTATTGCAAACATTGTTGATTCATTTATTTTATTTTTCATGTGATTGAAGCATATATATAAATTTTTTTTTATTTTTCATATACTTTTGTTTCTTTGTAAGCTTCCAATCTGTTTTGTTTTACTCATGAACGAATCCTCTCGTTCTTTTCGTTCTGTTTACTTTGATCTTACTTTATCGCAATATTAAAGAGCTTCTAGCTATCATTTTCCCTTATTTTTTATTTTTTTATTTTTGATATCAAGAGAAAGTGTTGTTGTATATTATTGATCTATATATTTCCTGTCATATGTTATAGAACAATAATATTTAAAAAAAAAAAAAGTACTGTTTCGCTGAAATATCATGTACAATTGTATTTTATTGTTATTAAAATATCCGTTTATACATAATTTATTGAAATATGTGAGATGATATATTCATACATTTGACAAATTTTCATACAATAGCAAAAAAATGATAATTTTTTTAAAACTAGAAAGCATTCTTTATAATTTTCATCGAAAATTCATGTAAAAAAAAATTTTTTAAACTTTATTTTTACTTTTTATTTATAAAAAATTGAAAACAAAAAAATGAAATACATAAATTATAATTTTATTCATTTTAAAAGTCTACTTTTAATTCATGTATACTTTTATTTTTTTATTTTTTAGTATAAATAAAAATAGACAAGTTTCTTTTGAACAAAGAATTTTTTTTAAATTTGATTTTACAGTTTTTATGATATTTTTTATTTTATGAGAAATTTTTTCAATTTAATATTTTATGATTTTTAGGTTTTTTTTTTTTTAAATCTCATTCAATGCTACTTGTAAAAAATTTAAACATAGATTTTTGTTAGAATTTCTAGTGTAATATACAAAATAATAAATAAATTTTGTAATAAGAATTTTTTATCCACCGAATATTCGTTGCACGTAAGTTTCTCATGACATTTTACTTATCAACCATACATAAATTGACACCTTTACTATAACAAAGTATAAAATTGAAGCGTGAAAAAGAAAACTTCAATAGCCAGAACAAATACAATATGTCTATATCGATGCAATCTCACGGCTCACAAATTCGAATAGAACTAAAAATATATATATATATTTATCCATGAACCACAAGATACAATGAAATTGGCTCATCGAAATATCTTTGTCTGAAATATTGAAGGTATGACATTTGACAATTTTTCATTTTATCTACATTCATTTTGTCGCTTATTTTTTGACGTGTATTATTCAAGAAATATGATCTTCTTTAGTTATTTTATTTTTTTTTCTGTATAGTTTTTTTTAGTTTTTAAATATTATTTCTAAGCTAAAATTTTCTTAAAAAAAAATCAATTGAGACTTTTTTTTTGAGATAAAAATTCAGATCGAAACACCCTGTGAGCCAAAAAATAATAATTTGTTGTTATTTTTCTTTTTTATTACATTTTTTTAAAAAATTTCGCCAACAAACATCCTGGTCTTGATAATAAATAATAAGTTATATATCATATTATGTAACCTCAAAAAAAAAAAATAAATAAAACCAACTAAATTACTTATTAAAAACATATTAAAAGTAGACTTTAAAATAATATAACTTTTGATGATAAAATAATTAAACACTACAAATATATGTATAGTAATACCATTAGAAAATTGGAAAAAAAAAATGTAGGTCAATTAAACCTCACGTATTTTAAACACTAGAACAAAGTTTAAACGAATAAAATATAAAAACAGAAGAAGCAACTTGAAGTACAATTTCATTCGTCTAACCAATTTTAGTAAATTTACTACTATCGTTCATGTGAATGCCCCAAGGCATGGATAAGCTCGATACGAAAAATTTTCTAGTTAATAGATCAAATATCAGAAAGTTGTGAGAAAACACTGGTGCTTTGTAAAAATAATAAAGAAAATACATACAAGTAAATATTAAATTTATCATTACAAAAAATTGCTTACAAATATAATAAAAAAATTATACAATAATTATATAATTTTATTTAGTTTACAATAAAAATAATTGTTTGATTTTTCTTTTTGAAAATTAAAAAATAAGTAATTATCAAGTTGGATCACTATGATTTATAATATTATTTAAAAAATTTGAAAATATTGATCAATAGTGAATGAATATATTATTTTTCAAAATATAAATTGCAAAGAATAGTTTTATAAAATTTTGCCAAAATGTAATATGTCAATATGATGATGGGCTTTTATACTTTGAGAGTTGAAAGTTGGTAAGGGTTAACACGCATCAGCACTCGAGACACGCTCTGAACACCACTTTCAGAATTTTTATTAGTTATTTCTCAGGTGAAATAATAATAAAAAAAAAAAATGATAACAAAAATTTACAGTTATCTATATAGTATGATGTGGGGTCAAACATATGATAAAAAAAATAGTTTAAAATAAAAAAGTTTGAAAACTTTTATAAATGATTTTTTAAAAAATTTTTTACTATTTGAACAAATTATTTAACAATTTATATTTGAGCTTAAAAAATATTCTTTAAATTCCAAACACATATTTTTTTTGATATTTTCTGTCAGTATAAATTGACCTGGATTTTTTTTTTTTTAAATTTTTCAAAAATAAAAAAAAAAAAATGACAAAAATGAAAAAAAAATTCTACAAATTAAATTTTCCTAACAAATATATTTTAAATTTACAATGTATATATAATTTTTTTTTATCTCATTTTTCAATAGTTATTTATTGAAAATTTTATTCATTGAGCTTTGTAAAAAAAATTCCATGAATCGAGTAGATTTTTTTTTTTTTGGATTGATCAACTAGTCATTCGAATATTAAACATACTATTTCGCTCGAGTAAATATAAAATCTGTTCTTGCAATATTAATATAATTGATTAAATTATTTTCACTAATATAAATACATAATCTATATGATAATTTATAATTACAGTTGCTGATTTATCTACAACAACTGACAAAATATCAACGACAGCTCCAAGGACAACAAAATCAAGTGCATCAACAAAACGTTCAATTCCAACTGATGCACCAATGTTAAATTATATATTTGATATTCATAATACAATAAATAAACATCAACATCATCGTGATAATCGATGGGGTCCACATTTTGAAGGTGAAAGTCAAAATGTGACAGCTCAAGCTGGTGCAACTGTTATACTTGATTGTAAAATATCACTTTTACAAGGAAAAACAGTGAGAACATTATAATTATAATTATTTATAATAACAAAATCATCTAGTCAAAAAAAAAATAAAATAAATAATAACAAAAATTTGTGGTTAATATTTGTTACATTAATTAATTATTGAATAAATAAATAATAGTAAAATTGATGCATAATTATTAGCCATTAAATATTGATCAATATGACTATTTGATTTTCAAATAAATATGATAGTCAATGAGTAGTATTCTCTTGTAGTAATTTATGCTTAATTTTGTTCTTTGTTGATGATGATAATAATGTCAACTGACCAACAATCTCTCTCATATATATAGATAAAGTATTGGTGGTTAGTTTGCATTATATATTGTGTGAAAATAAACAATTCATTATAGATATTTTAGATGAATAAACAACTTGTCACATTGTTCAATATATTCATGTGTATTTATAAACTATGTATATCATTTTTTATCATTCAAATTTTTTAACAAGCTCATCAACCATATTAACTTTAACTTAACTTTATTTAATTTAATAAAAATTATGTTAACAGGTATCATGGTTACGTAGACATGAAGATGGTGAAAGAATGACATTACTCACATATGGTCAACTCACTTACACTGGTGATTCAAGATATACCGTTGAATTTCAATATCCCGATAATTGGAAATTGAAAATTCGAAATGTGAATAGCAGTGATGAAGGCCAATATGAATGCCAAATAAGTACACATCCGCCCATGACTATTGTCGTCAACCTTCATATAAATGGTAATGTAATTTATAAATTTTTATTTTAAATGGAAAATAATATAAAAAATTTTTTCGATTAGATCACGTACTTGATCGTTCAGTATATAATTTTTTATTATTTTTTTATTCTTTTAAAAGTCTTTATTGAAGATTTTTAATTGGTTCACTTCGATTCCAGATCAGTTATATATTACTGAGTTGCATGAACTTTAAAATAATATATATAATTTCTAGATACAATGTCATCATCTTTCTTAATTTATCAGTCTTTTCTTGTGTCTTTTGAGATATTTATTTTAAGATTATTAAAACAATAGATATTGTCAAAGACACTTGTGATAAATTTAAAAAGTATATTTAAAAAAAAAATAATTAATAATTTTATTTTTATAAAAACTATATATTATAAATAAAAATATAAAAAATAAAATTGAATGTTTGCCAAGTAATATTAAAGTAAAAAATATATTGAAAGCAACAGGACACTGGAATTTGAAGTATTTTTCTTTCCTACAAATCTTTAAACCCCATACAGTTGTACAAGGTCAAAAAAAAAAAATAAAATAAAAAAAATCGAAGTAAATAAATAAACATATAAAAAGAAATAGAGGTCGGGTTGTGTTAAAGAATTCAAGATCCTCAAGATACTTCATACATATTTATGTTGGTTTAGTATAGCAAAAAAATTTCAAGATAGTATAAAATACGATAGTAAAGTATCTGTAAAAAAACATTGGAATGAATATAAATTTAGTCAAAACATTTGAGTGCGTGAAATCAGCAGTCAATTTATTGATACTACAATAAATAAGAGTAAATACAATTCAATAGAAAAAAAATGAACTAAATTTAAATTTATAAATTTAAATATTTTCAATTGTAATTACATAATAAAAAAGATTTTTATTCAACAAATTAGATGCAGTTAAACAACTGTAATTTCAATGTTGATTAGTAGTCTTGAATCGAAATTTTTTTTTGTTATTTCAATTTTAGTTGATAAAACAAAGTAAATAGTTTAAAATCTTATTCTAAATCCAAGAAAATAAGTAAAATAAAGATGAGACTTGAATGAATATAAGCAAAAATGTTGCTTACTTTAAAAAAAAAAAAAGCTCAGGGACAAAAGTTTCATTCGTCCCCGAGCTAAGAAAACTTTATGCACCTGTGTCTGAAGTATAGACCAGGATCACGCCATGGTCCATCGGGAAAAACAAAAAAAAAATATATAAAAATAAATATAAATAAGTAAAAAATAGCTAGATGCTTCAAGCAAAGGACAAATACCACATATAAAGTCAAAAGAATCTTTATTCTATTCTTTTTTTTTTTCAAGGGATTTTTGTTGAATTTTGTTCAAACAATATTTCGTTTTATATCCATGAAATATATTGAATATAAAAAATATATATTCAAAACTTTAACTTTTGTTATTTCAAATATCATAAATAAAATTTTTTTATCTCATAAATTATTTAAAAAAACTAACATTGTATTATTATTATTTTTTATTTAAAATTTTTAATAATATTTATTTATAATTTAAATTATGTTTCAGCACCATCAGTTCAAATTGTTGATGCACTTGGAGAACTATTACGTGATAAATACTATGAAGCAGACAGTACTATTGAATTACTGTGTGTTGTACGACACATAGCAATGCAAATGCAGTACAGTGTTGTCCAGTGGTTACATGGAAATAGAATTTTAAACTATGATACATCTAGGGGTGGTATTAGGTAAATAAAATATATTTTGATAACTCAAAGTAATATTATACACTTTGTACCAATTGTATAAACACAACTGACATTATATGAAGCTTTAATTGAAGTTTTAGTTTTGTACAAATGAACTTGACAGTTAATCATTTTCTAAACATATCAAACTACTTGTTAACATATTGAAATCAACAGAATTTATTTATATTAAATGATACTTTATTTCAAAAATTCAAAAAACAATTATTTTACTTTAATATTTATTTTTCATTATTTATTTTAATTATTTTTATTTATAAACAATATTTTTTTCTTTTTTATTTATTTATATATTCTAAAAACAAAAACTTTATTTAATTTTATTTTTTCTTTGTACGTTGATATGTACATATATATATAATTTTTTTTTATTGTTATAATAAAAAAAATATATATATAAACATGTATTCATGTGTTGTTTAGGATTTGATACCATTTGAACCTTGTTTCTTTAGTTGAAAGCATCAAAAAAGTACTCTAAAAATTCAAAGAAACTTTGTTGTAACAATTGCATTTGAATAAAGTTACTATCCTTAAAGATAAAACAACTTTTTTTCGAGTCTCATTGTCAAATTTTTATTATTTTTTTATATATCAAGTTGCTCATGTATTTCTTTTTTCTTTGTTAATCAAACTATACAGTATTTTATTAAATATTACGAAAGATTGAAGATTTAAATTTGATTATTTTTGATAGTTTAAGTAGTTTCTATCGACTAAAGTCACATCAGAAAATTAAAAAAAATAACTCAACATTGTTTGCACAATTCTCAAAGATATATATAAAAAAGAGAAATAAATCCATGACTGTAATTTTGATTAATTAAAAAATTTTTATCTTAATTAATATTAGTTTTTTTATTTAATTTAAAAAAAAAATAATGATAAATAAGTAGAGATATTATTTTTGATTAAATAAAATGAAATATAATTGATATAATTTAAAATATTATAATAAATATTTTTAAAATATCAAATGCTTTAAAAAATAGATAAAATAAAATATGAATGAATAAGCGTTGACAGTATTTTGTAGAAAAATAATTTACAGTGGTAAATAAGTTTAATGAGAAAAGGTTTTCCATTTAGTAAAGTCAAGTAGAGTATAAGTGTACAAGAAGCGAGAAAATCTCAGTGCTATTCTTATCACAAGGAAAGATCGTCCTCCACTAATTTCCGTAATTGGCCTAGCTCAAGGTCTTTATCGAGCTGTCTACTTGAAAGCTTTTTTTTTTTTTTTCATTTTTTTTTACTCAAATAGTCATACTTGTATATAGAAATGACGATTTTAAAACTTATTTTTTCATAATTAAAATTTTATTATCTGTTTTAAAATTAAATCATTTAAAACTTTCATCAAATTTTTTTTTTATAAAATTTAATCTTATTATTAATTATTTATAATTTTCATTGAATTAAAATTTTTATTTTTTATTTTTAATATATTTTGAGAAAATAAATCACAAATATTACCAATAAATATGACATCAAACTTGAATAATACAATAATGACATTAAAATAATGAAAATTAAAATTTTATGTTTCAAATTTATTGTGATAATGTTTACTGATTATAATTAAATTATATTTTTTAATTTATAAAAAAATAAAAAACGAGTTTATTAGCATCATATATGGAATGAGAATTTATCGAGTGAATGAACAAAATCACTTCCAATTTAGCTATGTTTTTATGATTATTAAATGATGCTTAAATATTCAGTACGCGACAAGCACGTTCGTTACTGCATGGTAACGATCATTGAATAATTTTGAAATTCACAATATTAGTCGATTGTAATCAACTCCAATCACTAAAACGACAAATTTAATTTGTACATTATGTCATTCCTGCAAATAAATATAATTATTTTATTTTATACTAATTAAATAACACTGTTATTATTATTTTTAATTTATTAAACAAAAAAATCATATAAAAAAATTATTTTTTTAGTTAATTAATATAATTATTATTAAAAGTTTTGTAAGTTTATATTTTATGATATAATTATTAACATCTGTATTATAAATTATTAAACTATAAACATTATTATCTTGTTCGACATAATTCTAATTGAAATTTTATCGTCCAGACATTTTTAAAAAAGTTACTCAATTTAATTTTTTTTTATGAATCCATGTGTCTGCATAATTTAATTTTTAAGATGAAAAAAAATAAAAATTATGTAAATTAATGACAAGAGTTTTAAGTGATAGCTAAAGACATATTTTATTTTATTTTTACAAATAAATTAACAAATATTAAATATTAATTTAAAAATAATTCATTTTTTTTTTTACTAAAGTAATATTTATTTTTTAATGAACAGATAAATTATGAGTAAAAGTTTTTCAATTAAAGTTTCAATATGGTACGTGATTTACCCAACAATTTAACAAATTTTTATTTTGCTATTATATATTTATTTTCAATGTTTTTTTATTTTTTTATTTGCAATGTTTATCATAAAAAAAAAATATCTGACAAACAAGACAACAAATAATTAAGACATTAAAACAGTTGTATAATTTTATATAAAATTTTTCAGTTTCATCAAAATATAAATGTAAATTATTAAAATTACAAAAAATAATAAAAATTCAAATTTATTGTTACAGTGTAAAAACAGACTTAATGGAAGTAGGGGCAAATTCAACCCTAAGTATAGCAAGGGTGGGACCAACTGACAGTGGAAATTATACATGTGTGCTAACCACAATGCCAGACAAACCAGCAACAGTACATGTACATGTTTTGAACGGTGAGATTTTAAACAGAGATAAATTTTATGTCCTTTAATTAAACAAAAAAAAATTTTTAAAAATAAATTAATATTTATTATTAAAAAACATCAAAACATGCTCAGTCATATATTACATCATTAAATATAAAATGACAGTACTTGAGTGTTTTCCTTTGTTTCAGGAGAAAGTCTAGCTGAGTTACATCATGGTACAGCAAATAATACAACTGAAAATAATGTGTTAATTATATTATTTGGTCTTATTTTTACACATTTATTATTGGTATTGAGATGAAAAATTATCAGATGAATTTCCATTTTTTTTTTTTGATGTTACATCAAGAAATAATTATTACTAAAGCCCAAAATTTTATGACAGTGTAAGTGAATAAATCAATTTATTATTTTATTTTTAAAATTGTTTACATTGAAAAAAAAAAAATGTACAACATCAATTGTTTGTGTTACTTGAAAACACCAAGATAACAATTGATGTGTTCTGGATGCCAAGCATTGTTTTACTATCAAAAGAAAAAAAATAAAAATAAAAAAAAAATACTACAATGTGGTATGTGTGCTTGAGATAATTTACCAATGACGGTCCAAAATGTCAGGGTGTATATTTATCAACTATTAAATACGTTGAAAATTATAATAAAAATTGTTTTTTTAAATTTTTTTTTTTAAATATTAAATAGTATTTAACATACATATAAAAATACATAAATATATCAAATTTTTTCACCTTAATCACATTGTGTACTTCCCATATTATGTTTTGTTATAAATTAATTATTAAATTGTAAATATTTTATGTTTTTAATTAAGTGGGTTGTACTATGTGATAGATGAAAATTAATTAAAAAATATAATATAAAATTCATTATACAATGTTTGGAAAAAATTTCTTGAATTAAATAATAAAAATTCAATTAATATCATTAATTATTAAAATTAATTATTTTAATTTATCATTTATTAATTTTTTTATTATTTATTTTACAGATATATTTTATTTTTGATTGTAATTTCAACTTGTCATGTTTGATTTTTCAAAAATATATGATGAAAAAGTTGACATACAAAAACTGATAAATCATTATTTCGTTGACTTATCAGATTGTGGATAAATGTCTCTTTTTTTTCACCAAGATTTGATAAAACAGCTCAAGAATTGTCGGATTTTTATTATTTTATTTGTTTTTGCTGTCTGCTGACTGGTTTATATCTCCCTGTGGTCAAATAATTCAAGTATTAGGAGGTAATCATACTGTGAAAAATCCTAGTCACTGAGGAATTGAATTATATACTTTTGAAAAATAAATTCAACACATAAATTTATCAGTAAGTATGTTTAAATTTTTCACACATACTGTTATTATTAATTGATAAATAATATTATATTTTTTACTGAAAAAAATTAGTTTAAAATAAAATTTAAGTTAGTTTATATTTTTTACATGAATGTCAATTTTTTACAAAGTTTTTTTTTTTTTTAAAACCTTTTTTTTTGGATGGTATTTCAAATTTTTCAGTCGCCAATTTTTACTGCATTTTGGCATCTTGCCTTTTATCCTATTTTTTTTTATCGACTGGCGCCGTCTTCAGGTTTTTTTTCTTTTTTTTGATGAAAAGATGATAGAGTAGAATTTTTTACTAAAAAAAAAAAAATGAAATCTGTCATTTTAAAAGAAAATGAAATAAAACAAACAGAATTATAAAAAAATTATTTTTAAATTATCAATATTAAAATATAAAATAATTTGATGAATATTTATTTTTTCATTTAACCTGACTTGCAAATAAAATGTATAATTTTAAACTCTATTAGTTTTTTTTTTTTTTTAAATTTAAAATCAATTTTATATGCATGTGCATCCATACAATTAATATACAATAGCAAAGATGTTTATTTGAGATATTATTATGCTCTCATATTCATTAATTAAAATATTAAAATAAATTTAATTATCATTCAAATAAAAATATTATTTTTAGTATAATCTATTTTAGTTTATGTACATATTAAATTTTTTATTAATTTCATTTTTATAAAATAACAACAGGTAATTATTTTCGTTATGGAAAATCAACAATAACACACGATAGCTGTCAATGATATTTAATGTCAATGTAACCTTTATACCACCAGAGTGATGGACAATTAAATTATCAAAGAACTTTGATATAAATATCTTGTAACAAATAAAATTTTTTTTATTTGAAGACTTGAAACATGATAGCTCAATTGTTATGATATGACACACATAAAAAGGTATTTTATTTAAACAAACATTTAATTAATTTAACATTAAATATAATACATCAATTAATTTGAGTGAAAATAAATTTTTTTTTATTTATTTTTTTTATTAAATATAAAAATATAAATAGGAAAAATTTATTACAATATTTTTTTTTATTTTTTAAATTCAATTAACAAATTATTTTACGTGCTAGAAATAATACTCTGATCCTACTTTATAAATGAAGAAAAAATATTTTAATTTTAATGGCAAAATATAGCTTTGTTTGAAAAAATAAAAAAATATTATTATTCAAGCTTGATATTTATACATTTTACGTGTTAAAAAAAGCACAACAATATTCTATGAATTTATATTAAATAATATTTTTTAATAATTTGATTTAATTTTTTTTTTTTAAAGTCATTTTTTTATTGTCATAATTTTTTTTATACTTTATAATATTATTTTTTTTTTTTTTCTATTTAATTAAAATAATAAATAAAATTAATTTATTTTTATTTTTTTTATTGATTAGGTAATAGAAAAATTTTTTATTCATAAAAATATTTTATTATTTTCACGTGTATTATATGTATATTGTTGCAATTTTTTTATGATTATTATTATTTTTTTCTTTATGTTTTGTTTTATTACGAAGCCATATTAAACAAAATAGTAAAAATAAATAAAAAAATAATAATAAAAAACCGTAAAAATGAAAAAATAGTATTGGAAAATGAAACGATTGGATTAAATTAATTTTCCACAGACCTTTCATGTCATCTCGATTGTTCATTTTTTAAATTGGAAATACTAAAAATTCTCATATATATTAACATGTATTTTTTACATTTGAAAATTTACAAAAATGTTTTTATATATATACAATGCTATATATTTTATAAAATAACGATAACTGTTGATTCATATTTCAAATGCATTTTGAATACACAGTACAACACAGTATCATGCAAAAAAAATTTATTGAACAACAATGATAATGAAAAACAATACAAACCACATTCATATACTGAAAAAATAAATAAAAAAAAATATATATATAACAACCAACAAATAAATAAATAAATAAACGAGTAAAAATAATAAAAATGCACTCAAATATACAACAAAGATATTAATATGTAAAATAACATTCCAATGTGTAGCAATCATTTATCACAATATTTCAATACCCAATTTTATGAGGAAATAAATCTTTTGATGTTGCCTCGTATAACCTTTGGGCAATATTCAATGTAGAATTCGTTAAAATTATGAGCAATTTATACAACAGCAGAATCTCTCATTCGGATTACTCGGATTATCTCGGTTGTCCAATCAGTAACTTGCTGTTATACATCAGTTATCATTTTTTGATATGATAAAATCAATTATTAATAATATTTTGAAAATACTTGACAAGTCATAAAATTAATTATACATTATTTTATCATTTATTATTTTTCTCTTAATTATTTTATATATTTTTTATTTTTTTACGTATCGGATTATCCTTTTTGATGAAATATTTTTGACATTATTCTTTCTATAATCCAGTGCATCAAAAACATCAAAAGTAGTCATAAAGTTTTAAAGATATATCAGTACATGACGAGGGTTTCGACAATACCGTCGTTGAAAATCTTGACACCATATAAATTTTTTTTTAAAGATTAAAACTCTGACCATGGTGATGAATATTGATAACATTTTAAAAAAACTTTCATCAAGACAAAATATAGTGATGTCATGTGTTTCTATATAAAACTGTGTTTATCCCTCTTCATAGTTCATATCTCTCTTGTTGATGGCATCAATCGCATGTCTAAGTTTTGATTATCTTAAACATTGTTTCACCTTGTTTTAACTAAATTGGTAAACAAAGTTTAAACTCATACTAACTAAATTATTCTCAAAAAATAAAAAAATAATAATAAATTTTTTAAAATATAAAAATATATATTAAAATTAAATAATAATTACATAGAATTGTCAAATATAATTAAAAAGATACAAGCAAAGTAAACAGAATGACAACATAAAGATCAGCATTGAAAATGTTATATATTCAAGGGATTATCAAGAGAGTATATTTGGTTTTGTGGTAAATTACAAACTATATACATTGTTAACCAAGTAAATATATATCATAAGTTATATAATACATACACTATTACATAGATAAACGCATCTTCTCATCGTAATCTACCTATAATCCCTACAGTGTCATGAAAATTAACGCACTTATTAAGCTGTTATAGCTTCATTATATTAAAAAAAAAAATATTATAAAAATTTTTATAATTTTTGTAATAAATAAAATTATTTAATTAAATTTTTTCATTTAACAAATTATTTTTATATTATAATTATAATAAAATAGTAATAATTAAAGTTGATGAAACGCAACATGAATATATTTGTACAAAGGTTTGAAACAAATATATTCATGTGATATATCTAAAGTTGAGTTAACTATAAATTAACTTAAAGAAACTTTAAGATAACTATAGTAAATTAAACAACAATTCTCCAAAGACATTCAATGTTTTTATATAATTTTAAACAAGTTTAATTAATAATTGAATATATAATATTGTTATCACGTATCTACTATGGAATACATACATAAATATTTGTCTTGATGTCCAGTTTATATTGTCTTACATGTTTACAGGCAAGACATTGTAATAAATAATTGTTTACGCAAGTTTCAACAATTGTATAATAAAGTTTATTCAATGAAATAACAATGTATTCAACTTGGCACGTGTTATATAAATTATTATCAAATTAATTTAACAAATTACACTCAATTAATTTGACTGATTAATAAACAATTATCATGTTGAAAAATAAAATAAATAAACGAAATTGATGTATGATTTTTTAAATTAAATCATCAGCTGTAAATACATGATTTCTAAATAATGTCATTATTAATTATGTTTGAGAAAATAGAAAAAAGAAATAATGATTATGAAAAAGTAAAACAAATTCAAGTAGTTATTTATCATGCACATTTTGCTGAAAGCTTTTTTTTTCTGTACGTCTTTCTCTCACTTGGCTGTTTTTTTATTCATGATGTAGAAAAGTGCAGAAAATATAAAGTGACGGTTGTAGTTTATATACTATATATGTTTAAAAAAGTTTTTCAAAACCCATGGTAGCCATTAGATGATCGTTAACCTACTTGGCTCTTTTAATCGATTTATCAAATGAAATATTCTATCTACATTAAATCTGACCAACAGGTTAGTTAATCTAAAATTTTCCTCATTTTCAAAGTGTTTAAATCTCAAATGATCTTATAATATCACGTTGAAGATTTACAAAATATTATGATAAATTTTAAGTCACATATTTAACTAATTTATCAAAAACTTTATTTAAAAATATGAT
Organism: Lysiphlebus fabarum; assembly: GCA_011426435.1. Lineage (NCBI taxonomy): Eukaryota > Metazoa > Arthropoda > Insecta > Hymenoptera > Braconidae > Lysiphlebus > Lysiphlebus fabarum. Next base: position 34,884 of record WSYQ01000258.1, on the reverse strand, counting down.
TAAAATTTTTTGATAAATTTATCATTGTTAATTTATTTATTGTTATCAAAGTTTTAATGTGTTTATTTTTATTTTTTATTTTTATTTTGTCAACATTATGACTGGACATGATGGACTAAATAACTAAAACTTGTGAAGAGTTTATAATTACTTTTACACATAATCGCGTGTCTGTCAATCGACAATTTTTTTTTATCAAATTATTTTACCTAAATTGCATGATTAGGTTTTTTTTTAAAAAACAAAAATATTCAACAAAAAATTACAAAAGAAAAAACAATTGTATAAATAGAAAATTAAATAATTTTAGTAAATATTTAATTATAAATTTAAAAAAGTTATCATTATGAAATTAACTATAAAAATTATTATCTTTTTTTTTAAAAAAAATAAAAATTCAAATAAATTTTTTCTAGAATAAAAAAAAAGTCAAACATTTATTTTTTTTTTTTTTTAATAAACGTATATATGTGAGTAAGAATATAAAAGCTACAAGATACATGAGATTATGAACAGCCAGTTTTTCTTATCCTGGACTAGAATAGTGTTCATGTCTTGCGCACAATTACATATTTCTTTAGGATATATATAAAAAAATATATATTTTTTTTTATATATAAGCTTGTATCATGTTTTTTTTTTATATATTTTTCTATGGATTTTCTCCATTTCCTTAGAAACTTTAAAAAAAACCATAAACGGAAATGCGTTACGATTTCCGTAACTGACAATTTATATAACGAAAAAATATAAAATAAATGCAGTTTGTGAATATATATATACAAAAAAACGTATTGAGCATAAAAATGCATTTAAAATTTATTTCGATGATCCAACTGTGCCAATGAGCATGCCAAATAAAACTAACGTGAAAATATTTGATAATATTATCGATATAGATATGCATATATTGTTTTTTTTTTTCATATTGACTTTTAAAAAAAATGAAAAGAAAAATAAAAACAAATACATATGTTTAAAGTTTTAAAATTCATTGGTTATTTTTTTATTTTGTTTTTTGGAATAAAGTTAAAGATACATAAATATAAATGATAAATTGAAGTGAATTTTTTTTATTTGTATTGATTTTAAAAATCATAAATGTAAGCTATAAAAAAAATATGCAGTTTTGTGTTTTCTTTTTTTTTTGTACCATAAGGTATTGTATAAATAGAAAGTAGATCTACGTGGTTTCAAGATAAAAAAAAAAATGAAATGTAACACGTTTAAGAAGTATAACATTGAGTAACACGTGCTCAAAACGTCTAACGACCATATAAAAAACGCGTGAATTTACGTGAAAATGCTCTCAAGGTTTACTTTATTTTGATAATGTTATTATATTTATGTTGTGATATCCATCATACACTATCTACTTATCAAGATTATAATTTATTTAAAAGAAATTTTATATTATTTTATTATATCGTTGGTAATTTTTTGAATATTATGGGTTTTGTTTTAAAAGTTTAAATAGCATTACTTAATAATTGTGTCTCAATATTTTTAATAAATTGTCATTATTTTTATAGAATATTTTTTTAAATTTATCACAAAGATGCTGCACATGAAACTTCTTGTACTTAACTACTTTGATGATGTATTTCAAGTACAGATACTTATGACAAGGATATTAAAATGTCAACTTATTTTTATCTCTCTTGATAATAATAATCATTTTTTTTCTTACCTTTTACGAATTTTTTAATTCTGTAAATATTAAATTTTGTAAATAAAATAAATTCAAAGCAAAAATAACAGTTGTTTACATTAAAATATTATAAATCTAATTAAACATCAGCTAATAAGAACAAGTTAATTTTTAAATATTTTTCCTTGAGCTTTAACATGGATTACATGAAAATAAATTTATGATGGCTGATTATATACTCAAAATAAATCGTGTGCTTGTATAAACAAAATAAATATATAAAAAAAATGATAAAACTTCAGAAGATATTCTCCAAAAATGGAATCAACCAGCTCAACATGCCATTAAACATATTAAAAATATATTTTTTATTAATTTTTTTCATATGACAAAATTGTTGGTTGTCAGCCAACAAGATAATATTAAGACACCAATTTTTTTTTTGTCAAATAATTTTTATTTAATCAAGTATTAACATCAAATTTATTTATAATTATTAATATATAATATTAACCTCATTTTTGATATACTTAATTATTCACCTGTGATAATAATTTTATTTTTTTACATCAAATATTGCTGATAACTTATCAGTATTAAAATATTTTTCAAAACTTTTTATTTAAATTCATTCGTTAGTATATTATAATTAGCTGTATAATACAAATTATTCTTAAACTTAAAATCATTAATTTTTTAAATATTAAATATGACAAAATTATTAATTTTTTTTGTCATATTTATTTTCACTTGTGGTAAGTATATTTTTTTATTTATGATTTCAATTATATATGCTTAATTATATTTAATAATAAAAATTGAATTTTTAAATAATAGTTACAGGTGAAAATGATGATAGTAGTTTTATAAATGTATTTCCACAAGATAGAAAACAAAAAGTATATTTAAAAAAAAATAGTAATGTTATTTGTGGTGGTGTATTACTTTCCTCAAGTCATATATTAACAACAGTATCATGCATGGGTAGTGAAATTTTAATTCAAGGTGAATCAAAAGAGTATCCAAATAATTTAACTCATCATTATAATACTCATCAATCAAATAACATAACAGTATCATGGAATTCAAAAATTTATGATGTTGAATGGATTGATTCACATTCAATTACAAGAAAAATTGATTCAGGAATTAAAAATTCTGTTGATGGTCTAGCAATTATAAAAGTAAAAAAACAAATTATTTATTTAAAAATATTTATTAATTTTTAATTAATTAAATTTATTACTTTTAGCTTCAAAAAAATATAACAGTTAATACACTTAATAGATCAAAAGATCATGAACAATCATTTCCATATTATGCACAAATTAGTAATGGCAATATTTTAAATAATGAATATATTCAAATTATGGATTCAATGAGTATTATTTCAAATGGAGATACAAAAGTTTTTAAAATTAATCACGATGATATTTGTAAAGGAGCTACTGATGAATATCATGATCGTCAATGTGCTATTTATATGAGTGAAAAAAATAAAGAATGTCGTGTAAGTATTAATAAATAAAAATTCAATAATATTTTATTATTATATTCATCATTTTTTAAACAGATATATCCTGGTGATCCTGTATTTAATGCTCGTTTTGAAGTTATTGGTATCACAGAAATTTTTTATAATTGTAAATATGAAGCTGTTCCATTTACTTTTATTAATATCAATCCACATTTATTCTGGATTCAAACATATTTTAATAAATAAATTTTTATACAATTACTAAATTTATCTATTTATTTATAAAATTACAAATTTATTTTTTTAAATAATTAAATTATTTATTAGTTTTATTTAATTTTTATAATAATAAAACAAAGAAAAAAAAAAAAAGAGTAAAAATAAATTCTGTTGATAAAATTCATTTATGTTTTTAATAAAAATATTTTATCTGTTATGACAGAGTTATTTTGACCTTATTGTCTACTTATTTACTTTTTATAGTGATAATAATATTATATAATATATATAGTAGAGGTTATATGAAGAAGCATTATGGGTTGTGCCAAAACCAGGGTGAGTTTGAGCTTATCTTAATATTATGATTGATGAAACAACCCCATCTGCACTTGCACCTCTATTCAACTAGTTTACTTGGTCTTATGTCCGTTTACCAAGTACAGACATTTCAAATGGTATTGTTATTGTTTGAATATATATATACATACTTGTCAATTACATATGATATACAATGAATATCACAATGATGTTGACATTATTGTACAACTGAAAAGCAATATAAAGGGTTACTATGATGAAAAATAAATATATACTTTGTTACTATTATAAATTTTAATTTATAATTATTATTAATTTAATTTTTTCTTTTTGTATATAATTGTCTATTTAAATTGTAATTAATATTATTGTAAAAATTAAAAATCAGTTAATAAATAAGAATTATTTTTAACTCAATAGTAAAAAAAACTTTAAACGAACAAAAAACAAAATAAGAAGAAAATAAATTGGCTTAGTCTCGAGGGAAAGTGCTATGATATTGTGTACTTAAGCCAAGTATCGATATGATATGAAATCGAGATCTCTGAGGTAACATGATTGGAAATAAAAATAAATAAAATAAAAAAAAATATATATATATATAGTAATAAATACACGTTACGTGAACTGATAAAATAAAACAAGAAAAAATAAGAAAATTTACAGAATTATTGTTATGATAAAATATAAAAAATAAACTTTTTTAAAAAATATAAAAAAAATTATGTTGTTCTGATTTTAAAAAAGTAAAATATAACTGGTAATTAAAGAAAAATAAAAAATTAAAAAAGAAAAGTTTATAATTAAAATTTAAAAATAAAAGAACAATTAAATATAAATTTTTAAGAATCATATTTTATCTTGATGTAAAAATAACAATGGATAATGTTTATCATGATTTATCGAATAAAGTATCATCTTGTAAGATCATTAAAAATCTTTGAAAGTTAAGTAAACCAAAATTGTTGAACTTTTAACTGATGGATCTTTTAACTTGTCCAACTTCAATTGATTACATTTTAAAAAGTTTTTCAAGTAAATTTTCAATTTTTATTAATGATGTGTTTTATAATCAACAATGTGCAAAAATTAATTATTAAAATAATTAATTTATATGAAAATAAATATTTTTTTATTCAATTTACATTTGGCATATGAATTCATCAAATAATTTTACAATTTAATTAATTAAAAATAATATTTGAATCAAGTTACAATAATAGAAAAAATAAAATTAAAACATTTAAACTTTTGTAAAAATAAATTTTTAAAAAAAATTTAAACAATTCAATTTATCATAGTGATTTTATAATATTGTCTAAAGACTAATGGCAAACCACGTTTTGGCGTGGCTAAAATTATCTACTCGTTGAACCGTGTAATGTCGATGTCGTGTCGAACTTGCAGCTTTATTTGAAGCCATTTTCACATTTACTATCACATTTTCATTCTACGATCTCAATGATCTACAAGTACATACATATTTGTATAAAATAAAGTTATATAAGTTGTAAGAAAAAAAAAAATAAATAAAAACATCAAAAGTTATTATAATTGTTTAAAAATTTCTTTAATTAAAAATTTATTCAAAAAAGCAACTGCAGTTATTAATAATTAGTTACTTTTGAAGCACTTAAAAAAAAAATATTTAAATTTATAAAATTATATATATTTTAAATGTAAAAAAAATAAATAATTGATATAAAAATTTATAACTATTTGATGATATCTTTTTTTCACTTTTTATATTCAAAAGATTCAAGTTATCTGTCCAAATAATATCTCTACCAAAAATACACCAACGATTCTTTGAATTTACGACTAAAATCCCATTACAATAGAGCTTTATACTGACAACCAGTATTTTCAAAGTTACTTTTCTTTTTATTTATTTCAAAAACAAATGGTCTCTTTGTTATTTATTTATTTTTGAATTTTATATTTTTATTTAAACTCTACATTTTATGAATAATATTTTATATACATCATTATTTCCAATTGATATATGATAATTAAAAGAATAAAAAAAACATCTTTTCATTATTTACATTTGCATATTTAATTTAACGAGTTTAAATTAGTTGAATAATTTGATATTTTTGTTTGAAGATTCGACACGTGAATATACAAATATATAAGATATTTTTTTAATAGGTCAAAGCTCATATTTGAGGCCAAAATAAGAACTGTAGATATCATTATAAATTTGAATATTCTAATAACTAGCATGAAATGTACTTATTACAATATTACATTGTTAAATATAGTCAAAAACCAAAGGCTCTCTAAGGATGTACGCGATTAGAATATTTCAAAGATAATATTTTGATTGTCTTGAATTTTGATAAATTCAACTCTCATATTCACTATCTAGTATTATATTTGTATAGAAATTTCAGTATATGAACATTAAGAATACTGAGATTTCATGCAATTTTTCAATATTTTTTTTTTTTTCCTACAAATGCATTTTCTACATTGCATGCTTTCAAAAATTCTGCATACCGATAACCACATTTATCATTATGCTAATGCTTTTTTACCACGTTCAAGTGATGATGGCTCTTCTGCTAAACCATTCGTAAATAAATATGTAGATTTTTTTTATTTGTAAAAAAAATCTAAGTATTATGTTTTATAAAAATATAAAAAAATATTAAAGACAGTATTTTTTATTTTAGATTTTAAATCAACTTATCAATCATAAGATTTTTTGTAAAGAAATATAATATTTTTAATTGTTCATGTTGTCAATCAAGTTGGATAATTTATTTATTATATTAAATTTAAATGAAAAGAAAATTTAATTTATTGTTTAAGTATTATTTATCTGTACAATTGATAACAATGTTTTTTATCATGAGTCGTTGAAATTAAGCTCCAATCGAGCTTTAATTGATCAAAAATAATTTAAACTTCTCTAACTTACCAACCAAAGCTTACAGAGCTTTTTCATATTGACAGTAGAATACATATCCTAGGTTAGTAAATAGTAATAAATTTTTAACTATGATTATTTATCAACTGCAAGCTCTAGTAAAATCTTTTCAATCGATTGTTTTATTTTGTTATTTTCTGTTGATACTGCAGAATTTATCTGAGCTTAATACTCTGTAATTTCATTCAACTATTTATTGACAATAAATAATTTTAAACAACAATTAAGCTGAAGGATTTATCTACAAATAAAATAACAACTTCATTTAACTTATCATATTATTTTATACACTCAATATTATATTTACAATTTATATTATTTATAAATTAAGACAGTTTGACATAATTATTTTTTAGTCACTGTAATATTTTTGCATGATATAATAATTCTACATATTTAATTAAATTAATTTGTTTACACAGATGATATTATTTAAATGAATAAAAAAAAAAAAAGTATAAAAATTATAAATTTCGAATAAAATAAATTCAAATTATTTAAATTATCCATTACAACTATTTTTATTTATTTGAAATTAATATATATTTAATTTCTTCATTTATAAATTTTGTAAACAAAAGTTAATGAATTGTTAAAAATAAAAAAATTTATTAATAATGTAAATATCCATGTTTGCTTATTGTTATTTGAATTTGCTGAATTCCATTGGTCGTGAACAGCTGCTTGAGTTTCTCCTAAAAAAAAATTTTAATTAAATGAAATAATGTATTTTGTTTTTGGTTTAAAATATGCATATTATTCCGAAAAAAATATATAAAAATATACAGATAATTATTAAAATAATTAAAATAGAAAATATAAAATATTTTAAAAACAAAAATAATATAGCTCAAGGGGTTAAGATGATACAATACCATTTAAAACATGAATATGCACAACTGCTGTACTGAGTTCTCCAATTGAACATGAATACTCTCCACTGTCAGTCTTTGTTGCACTTTTGATGTACAATTCCATAACAGATTCATCATGAGATCTTGAATCAATACAATACAATTTAATGATAAAAAAAATTTTAATTACATTTTTTATTACAAGTTTTATTTTTTATTTTCATTGTTCAAGTTATTCAAGTTATTAATTTCATTAAGACATTTTTTTATATTTATTTCTTCATCATTCGATAATTTTCTATAGGTCGAATACGTCTTTAGTTATTATATTCTCCTGATACAGAGTCAAAATTTTTTTGAGAAAAAAAAAATACGAAAACCTCTTTGGTCATTATATTCGCCTAGTAAAAATTGTAAATTTTTTCGAAAAAAAAAAATCAGATACCTCTTCACTTATTATATTTGCCTGATAAAAATTTAAAATTTTTACAAAAAAAAAAAAAAAATTTAAATACCTCTTCACTTATTATATTTGCCTAATAAAAATTTCAAAATTTTTTCAAAAAAAAAAAAAAAATTTAAATACCTCTTCACTTATTATATTTGCCTAATAAAATTTCAAAATTTTTTCGAAAAAAAAAAATTCGAATACCTCTTTGGTCATTCTATGTTCCTGATACAATCTGGATTTTTAATTTTTAGAAAAATTTGAATTTTGATTAGGCGAATATAATAAGTGAAGAGGTATTACAATTTTTTTTTTTTTTTTGTAAAAATTTTAAATTTTTATTAGGCAAATATAATAAGTGAAGAGATATTCGAATTTTTTTATCTAGATATTTCGAAAAATATCAATCCTAGAAAAAAAGTATAAATCGATTTGAAATCGTCTTTTCGAGACCTAAAACTTCGATATAACTCGAAATTTATTCGATATATTTTTCGATATGTTACTATCGATATATCGAAAAATATCGATTCTAGAAAAAAAGTATAAATCGATTTGAAATCGTCTTTTCGAGACCTAAAACTTCGATATAACTCGAAATTTATTCGATATATTTTTCGATATGTTACTATCGATATATCGAAAAATATCGATCCTAGAAAAAAAGTATAATTTGCATCGAATACCTCTTTTTAAGCCCTACAACCCTGATGTAACTCGAAATTCATTCGATATATTTTTCGATATGTTACTATCGATATATCGAAAAATATCGATTCTAGAAAAAAAGTATAAATCGATTTAAAATCGTCTTTTCGAGACCTCAAACTTCGATATAACTCGAAATTTATTCGATATATTTTTCGATATGTTACTATCGATATATCGAAAAATATCGATCCTAGAAAAAAAGTATAATTTGCATCGAATACCTCTTTTTAAGCCCTACAACCCTGATGTAACTCGAAATTCATTCGATATATTTTTCGATATGTTATTATCGATATATCGAAAAATATCAATTCTGGAAAAAATGTATAAAATGCATCGGATACCTCTTTTCAAGTCCTATAACCCTGATATAACTTAAAATTTTTTCGAAAAGAATTTCGTTGAATTTTTCTAATTTTAAAAAAAGTCGAATACTTCTTTGTTAATTATATTTGCCTAATAAAAATTCAAAATTTTTTCTGAAAAAAAAAGTGTGAATACCTCTTTGGTCATTATATTTGCCTGATACAAGCTAAAAATTTTTAGAAAAAAAAAGGTCGAATACCTCTTCGGTCATTATGTTTGCCTAATACAAATTCAAAATTTTATTTGAAAAAAAAAATGTGAATTCTTCTTTGGTCATTATATTCCCCTAATACAGATTTGAAATTTTTCGAATTTTAAAAAATTTGAATATCACTTCGGTCATTATGTTTGCCTAATACAAATTCAAAATTCTTTTCGAAAAAAAAAAAATGCGAATACCTCTTTGGTTATCATATTCACCTGATACAAATTAAAAATATATTAAAAATTAATTGTATCGAACTGCCTAGAAAAATCAACAGGTATCAACGCGTCAGTATGAGAGAGAAACATAATTTGTAATTAATAAACAAATGCCGAAAAATTTAGACTAATCAGATTACGAATAAAATGCGATCAAGTGTACTTATTATAATAGGATTCAAAAATATAAAACAAAAGATTAACAAAATAATAAGAAAGTGTGCAATGCAAATGAAAAATCATTAAGCTAATTATGTAGAGGTAGCTAATATTATCCTTCAGAGAACAATATTTACCTATTTGTTTGATGAATATTAATATATTTTGGTAATTTAAAACCACTTTTTGACCATGCTGGATGTAAAATTTCATAAATATAATTTGATGAACGAACTGAACATATCAATACAATGCTGCTTCCAGTTTTGTAATAACGATCTCTTAATTCATGTCCAAATTCATCAACAATTTTAACATTTGGTGCTGAAATAAAATAATAATAAATTATTAAAAATGGCTCTTGATATTTGTATCAATTGCAAGTTTAAATCTGGTTTTAATTATTCATGCTGATTTAAATTAAACCATGAATGTAATATTCAAAATACAAATCGTCATGCTTGAAATAATATTTATCAACGTAAATTTCCTTACTGAATATGTATTGTCATTGAAAATTCTGTTTATGATGTGTAATTTTCCAGTAAATAATTATTTTATTTTTTATATTTAAAAAATCAATATTTTGTGTTAACAAAAGCAATTCATTGTTTTTATTGTCAATTAAAAATCATGAAAATAATATTTACTAGAATTCAATTCAAAGATTATATCGTGGTTTTAAAAATATATATTAAAAAAAAAAATAAATATTAAAATAATAATTATTATTACACTATTTATAAATTTAAATTTGCTGGTTTTATTGATTGAATCTGACGTTAGTTTTATACATAGGTCATTTGTTCTGGAATCAGTTTATGTGAAGAGGTAATACTTTATCCCTTTTTTTATTTTATTTTATATTTTTATTATTTTTTACTTCTTTAATAATGAATCGACAGAGAGTTGACGAGTGTACTTGAAGAATAAAAGTTTCAACTCCGTCTTTCAACCAGATATCGCAAGACAAAAGTTTTATTTCTTCATCAGTAACAATTTTTCAATTTTTTTTTATTTTCTCAAAGTGAGTTTGAAATATTCTACATAATAAGTATTAATGTAAACATAAAATAACTGACCTTTTTTAAAAAAATAAATTTAAAAAAAAATAAATAAAAAATTTGAAATTAAATAATAAAAAAAATTATTTATTTATCAATTTAAATTGATTATAAATTTTGTTTGAATAGAAAATAAAGTTATTTTTAAATAATAATAATAATAATTAATATTAATAATTTTTTTACCAAGTATAGTGACATTTGTAATGAGAGTTTTTGGTGGATGTGTATTGACTTGACAAGCATACTGTCCATTATCATCTCGACGTAATGATTCAATTGTCAATCGCCAATTGTTGGGATATTGAAAATTAATACTATAACGTGGATTTGATATATGAACATCTTTTCCAAGTGTAAGTAAAAATGGTCTCTCAATTCCTTGACGTGTCCACATGACCTGAATTAATATTATAAAAAATAATTTATAATTACTAAGTATATTTAATAATAGTTAATAAATGAAATTTACTTTTTTTTTTTTAATTTTTTTTTTTTTTTTGATGAATGAATAGTTGAATGTAAACTGATTGTTAAATCTCTTTGATGTTTACCGTTTTATCAGCGAGCATTGCAACACGACAGTCCAACATCGCGGTTGATCCCAGTTGAAGTGTGACACTTTGGGTACCATTGACCTCTTGACCATCAGCATTTTCAAAATAGGGATCCCAATGATTTACATGATGATGCCGCAATCGTGGTAATCGTAGTGGTGGTAATTGAGCATTTATTTTTGCTATATTTAACAGAAAAAAAATATCAAAATAAATTATTATTTATTACTTTAGTTTTAATGTTTTGTTATAATTTATAAATAAAAATAAATGAATCAAGTTAATTTAAAAAATTACTTAATTACTCTGATGAATTTTATACTCATTTATATATTAAATTTTCAGTGTGTGTTTATACTATCTATTCACCTAAAATTTAACTTCATTTTTAGATTCATTAGGGACCATAAAAGTCTGCAATGCGGTTTTAATGTTGAGCATTGATTTAAAAGAAAAAATAATATATAAACTTTTAAAGAATATAAAAATAAATTTATTTATAAAATTGATGTATTTAAAAGTGTAACAACCAGTTTAAATTCAAGTACATGTAAATATATTTATTTGTATTTTCTCTGTAAACCTTTTTAGATAGAAAAAAAATAAAATAAATAAAATTTTTTTTTATAAATTTATAAATTTTATGTAAACTAAGATGTCAGATAAAATTTTTGATAAAAATTCAATTTGTATTTTGAAAATAATAAAAAAAAAAACGAAAAGCTTTTCATTTAAATTTTTTTTTTCAACACGATTTCAAGAAAAAAATGTTGGGATATTCATTTTACAGTGCCTTGGGTTAATGGAAATTTATGTATAGAGTATATGAGAGAGACACTTGGGGATATAAAACTACCACAATTATTTCTTGAAAACTATGTGTATATATTTGAAAAAAAAAAAGAATAAATTAATTTTATAAAATTATTATTATCAATTGGACAGGAATTTAAATATTATCCTACAATTTAATATTGAATAATTCAATTAAAAAAAATTACAATTAAAATTTTCAACTTAAATATTAATTAGCACAACTATCAAAATAAAAAAAAAAATATTTATAAACTATTAAAATTATAAAAAAATATTAATCTAATTTTTTAATAAAATCAACATTTCAAAAATTTTGTTTATAATTTTTATACTCTCGAGACAAAAGAAAATAATAAATATAAAAAAAATTTTTTGAAAGTCAAATAATTTACAAATCCATTGTGAATAAAGATAAAATAATTTATAAAACTGTCTTAAATTTTATTACATTAATCTTTATTTGTAATGATTTTTCATTATTTATTTTATTTCTTTGAAAAGTCATTTTTTTTTTTTTTAAATGTCCAATATCATTATTGGATTCACTGTAACAAATATCAATTGTGATTTATTGTAAATGTATGAACAATAACTTAAATTCTTAACTAATTTACACGACAAAGTTTAAATAAAATAAAATAAATTTACATGTATATATATATTCTCATAAAATTTATATTTATATTGTTATAAATTTTCTCTTGTCAATGAAGATAATTAAATTTAACAATATAATACTTTGACGATAATAAATTTCAAACTAAATTAACAAAATATATTGTCGCCTTACTAACAAAATAAAATAGTTCCAGCTAATTATCAAAAACATTTTACAGGTTTTTAATTTCTTCATCATAGAAATAGTTAACTTTCATAGATTAAATATTTTTTTATTTTATAAATTATTAATTATAATTAAAAACTCTAATCACAAGAAAAAAGGCATGTAGAGATTTTTTTTTTCTCATAAACACTTTGACTTTATTAAACGTCAAAGTTAAAAAAAAAAAAATTTAGTTAGACCCTTCTTTTAGTAATCCAACATAAAATAAATGTCATTGAAAATAAATTTTGGTTAAAAAAATAATTCTCTATAAAATTACATTTATCACAAATAAAAAACAAATGTGATTAAAATGAAATAATAAATTGAATATTTTATATTGCATATTTTATTTTTAAATTTTCAATTTACTTTTAATTTTATTTTTCGGTTATAAAAAATATAATATTGATTACATGTCAAATAAATATATAAATATTTAAATTGATTTTTAAATAATTTAAAAACTTACCTTCAATAAGTGAAATGTTGTATAAATTTTTAAAACCATGATTAATATAATTATCATCTTGATGTTTATGTCTGTGATGATTTCCAATTACAATTGTAATAATTGTCATAATTATTATACATAAACCTTTTCTTAAATTTGATCCCAAAGACATTATTTTTTGTTATTTTTACATACCTTGATAATTTTTTAATTATCATTCATTAATTTTTTTATTATTGTTTAAATGTTTATTTATTTATTTTAATTATCATCAATTGTATGTATTACCAGTTCTGAAAATAGATAAAAAAAAAAAAAAAAATTATTAATATACTTTTTGTTTGAATATTATAAAGTGATGAATAATGAATTTTATGAAAATAAATACTTTGAAAATTATACAATAGCTGTTTAGTTATCACATAATAAATTACAATGTTAAGAACAATTAAACTTGCATTTTCAATAGTAGTTAAGTAATTGGCAATTTGATCATTCTACCAGATCATTTGATATTTGAACTTAGACAAACAGATGCTCGTTAGTACTGAGTGCATACTTAAATAAACTGTATACAAATTTTCACATCAGTTGTTAATTAATAGCTTTATATATTATTGATTATGAATAATATAATATAAATTCATATATTGTACATATATTTATATTCAAATAAAAATTATATATACAAATTTTTCTTCACAGCAAAATGATTTCTATAAAAGTATTTTTACTTGATCTTTCGTCAAACGTTGTGTAACTATTTTTACTAAAGATAAATTCAGGTTTTTTTATTTATATAAAAAAGAGAACCAATGATATATTTTTTCCTTTGAAATTGTATTCTATATAAAAACATGAAAATTATATTGATTTTTCATGCATAAAAATTATTCAAATATACGAGAAAAAAAAAAGATACTTCTTTGTATTGTTGATAGCTTTATAACGATATTTATATAAATGTTTCTCTATTTGATAAAGTAACTTTACAAAAATAATAAAAATATATTTTTTATTTAAATATATTTCAATACTTGACTTGGGATTAATATCTTTTGTATTTTAAATTTAATATGACAAAAATAAAAGATAAATAAATATTATAAAAATAAAACTTACTTGAAGTTTTTCATCATCATTCTGAATCCCATGATGGTATTAAACACGACCATAGTTGGTTAAATTTTGTTTACAAGAATTTTAGAATCTTAATCGTCAATTTATACAGATATGTCGTTTATGTGCAGTTTATCGTTTATATATCTTGCTTATCTTGAAAGTACGGTGAATCCGTTTACTGAAACATTAACACGTTAAGTTTATATGAACCATGTAACTGGTAGTAATAAAATTTTTTTTTTTTTTATTTACGATGATATTATCATAATTTAAATTAAAATTTGAATAATATATTTAAGTGATATTTAAAAAATATATATATAATTTATATTTAAAAAAAATAATTAATTTAATTTTATATTTTAAATTTTTATTAAAAATAAATTTTCAATTATATTTAAATTTAAAAATATAAATTTATAAATATTTTTTCTATTTTTATTTTTAAATTAACTAAATAATTATAAAAAATAAAAAATAATGAAAATTTAATTAAATAAAAATTTGTTTTACAATTTGATAATATATTTTTTATTTAATAATTTTATTTTTTTATCGAATGTAAATTTTTCTCATAAAATAATAATGAAAATTTTCAAATTAAAAAAATTAAAATATTTAAGTGAGTATAAAGTTTAAAATGTCATTTACATGATAACTAAGTTTTCTAATATAATTTTTTTATAAAATCAAGTACTTTTTTAACAACTTATTATTGGTGATAAAAAAAAATTATATTACAAAGTTGATAACATCATATTTGGTGTCATTGTCTAAACACTTTTACCAAAGGTGTGAGTAAAAGTTAGTCTGTTATTTTGAATGAGGTAGTGTCTGTTGTGTCTTGTGTAATTTGCATTGCAAATATGTAAACTTTATTATTCGTAAAACAAAGTAAAGTTGTTGGTATGTTCAACAATGTTACAACATTTCACTAACAAAATATATATTTAAAAAAAAAAAAAAAAAAAACACAACAAGGTAAAACAAACGGTTTGATGAATTTTATTTTTCATATAATATTTACTGTGTTAAATATAAAATAATAAAACAAAAAAAAAAAATTAATTAATTAATCAATATTTTATAAATAAATTTTTTTATAATAAAATTAAAAAATAAACAACACTGATCGGATTTATCTTATTGATCCTACGATTATATCACATCACATATCGGAATTTAAGGTTCAATGATTATCAAGTGTTGTTGTTGCATCTTAAGATAATGATCCTTCTACTTTAAATGTAAACCTTGTAAAATGAATTGAAGTAGATAATTAGTTGGTTAAAACTAACTTGATTAATGTAATTAAAAAAAAAAAACAATCGGATTGTCTTTTTTTTTTCAAATCGTAATAATATTTTTGATTGGAAAAAAAATAAAAACAATTTTATTTTTATTATTTTTTTATCATTCAGTTCATTAATTTATTTTTCTGAAATAAAAAAAATATATTTACAAAAAACTTGAAAGATGTATTTTAACAACACAAAATAAATAAAAAAAAAAAAATTGAGTCGTGTTATTCATCTTGTTGATCATTGATGTTGACGAGACATTGAAGATGAAAATTTTTCTTTTTTTTTTTTATGTTTCTATTCATTGTAATGAGTACAATAATAATAGTACATGATAGTTAGAATAACGCGTACATCGCCTTAAGCCAAAAAACAATTGAAGATTGTTATTTCTATATTTTTATTATTATTATTATTTTTTTTTTACATTACTTTTTTATTGATCAATAAACGTGACGGTTATCATCATTTTTGATTGTACAATTTTTATTATCCACATATGAAAAAAATAAAAATAAAAATAAATTAGAAAATAAAAAAAAATAAAAAATTCAATTAAATTTATTAATAACTAAAATTTAATAATGAAAATTTATTATTTATTTTTTAAAATAATTAAAATTTGATATATGAGTTATATAAAATTAAAATAAAAATGAAACTTTTTTTTTATTATTTCATCTGTTGATCAGTAGATTTATTTCAAAATAAAAATTTAATATGTCTGGTAATTAATATTAAAAAGTAAATTGATAAATTTAGAAATGACTTGATATTTATTTTGATAAATTAATTGTTTTAATGTTGTCTGTGTAAAAAGTGAGAGGTAAAAAACAAAGAATGATGATATTGATTAAATGACTTTTTTTTTTTTTTTTTTTTTTTTTTTCATGAAGGGAAGGAAATCATTGTTAACAAGCTTTACTCACAGTAAATAATGAACATTTATAGGGGTACTTGTATATTTTATATTGTATTGTCAACATGTGTTGGGTCATGGCCTATTGTAAAGGGGAACAATTAAAAATCTACAAATTGCTACCAAGTTAGTCATTAGACAACGTACTGCGGTTATTTTTTACTTGAGAAATTAATTTTTGAATATTTAATATATATCATATTTAATATAACACTGTGATTAATCAACTTTAATTATTGATTAAAAATAATGAAAATTATTCAACTGATAATTTTGAAAATAATTATTTAATTTGATAATTAAATGTTAAATTTAATATTTATATTTTTATAATATTTTTTATATAAATAAAAATGAAAAATGTCATGTCTCAATCTTCTTGGTATTATTTGAGTAATGGGTTTTAAGAAAAAGCTTAGTTGATGATGAAAAATAATGGAGAGAAAAGTGTATGCAATATTTTTTGATCCTCATGGGTTTTATAATAATGAATAGCTTAAATATATAAATCGATGGATTTATCAAGGTGTTAATATAATTAATCATATTTATCATAAATTTTAACTTGAAATAAAAAATATATATATCGTTTATAATATTTATAAAATGATTAAACTAAAATTTTATTTAAAATATATATTATTGTTAAAAAAAATTTTTCAACATATTTTACTGAATAAATACTTCAACTGACGAGATTGGAGATATAAAAATTTTAAGTACGTATATGCATTGTAAGCTTCTCAAAATATTTCAATGAAAAATCTTCTCTTACTTTAGCTTATGAGAATTTAAAAAGAAATAAAAAAATAATATTCTTTTTCAATTTTTTATCAACTTTAATATTTTTTTTTTCATTTTCTAAAGCATATGATAGAAAGATTTATATATTTTTATGAGTTTAGATAATAACAAAGATTGTTCAACGATGTTTCATAATATTGTGGAAAAAAAAAAATAAATTACGAAAAAAAAAAATTATGCGTATGTAATATTTTGTAGAGCTTTGCATACATGCTATCCTTTGAAGTGTGCTTTTTAAAGCTCAACCGTTGAACTTGATTTTTACTAGGTAAATTTTCATTTCTCGATACTAACATTTGCAATCTTTTATTTAATTTTTTTTTTATTTTTACTTTGAGGTTTTTTTTTCATATTATTATTCATTTTTTAAATAATTATTTATTACTTACTGAATTGAATTTACAATTAAATTAATAAAATATAAATTTTAAATTTTGAATTTTTAGTTAATAAATCAAACGTAAAATTCATATAATAATATCATTTTATTTTTTTAGGAAATCAATGAAATACGTGAGATAAAAAACTTTAAAATGAACAATATTTAAAGTTTAAATAAAGTGACCAATTTTTAAATCATAGTGGATTAAAATTTTTTAAAATAAATGTTATAAAAATTTGAATTATTGGGATTAAAATTTAAATAGCCAACAATTTTTTTTTCACATGACATAAAGTTTTATTTATATTACTAAATTTATTATATTTAAAAAAATAATATACATAAAATTTAATTGTTTTTTAAAAGTTAAATCAATATGTAAATTTTATTTTTTTTTTTTAATCATTAAATTGATATTTTTTTTTTTATTTTTTGTAACATTATTTAATTGGATTTTCCTTTGTAAAAAAAATCACAGTACAGTGTGTTTGTTCTATAAAATAAATATAAAAAAAATATATATATATTGGATTATTTTTATTTAAAATAAACTAAATATATATAATTTAAAAAAAATATATAAAAAATAAATAACAAAAAAAATTTAATATCAATTACTTACATTTTTTATAATAATCACAGCACAATAAAAATAATAATAAAAAGTTCAATTACATGCTTTATTAATTGAAAAATAAAAATAATATATTTAAAAAAAAAAAATATTTAATCCGAAACTTGTGAATAGTATTACGATCAGACGTTGACTGGTGGTTATTGAAACTCAGTGCTATTTTTCCCCTACTATCCACGTGGTCGTTGAATCTCTCGTATGGCGCTTCGAACAGCAAATCATCCCTTATATTTTATTCAATAAAAAAATATAAAATTCAATAAAAATTAACAATTATATTTTGTTACTACAAATTAATTACTTTTCATTTAAAATTGTGAGTATAATTTTTTTAAATTTAAGAAAATCATTTTCTTGTTTTTTTTTTTTATGAATTAATTGGAAGTTTATTAAAAATTGTTAATTAAATAATATAACTATTGAGTTGATATATTATTTAATGATAATTAATTATTATTTAATTTTTTTATAATTAAAATTTTTAAGTAACAACGTAGACAGCTGCAACAAATTCATGAAACAAGTAGACAAGTAGTGATAGTCAAGGAATAGTCAGGCGTTACCACTAGTAATGCATCATTGGTGGCAAATGGGATATACTGTCATTTGCACATGAACAATATGCATGCACTGTACTGATATTTGTTAATCACTAATCATCATGATGACAATAAATTTTAAATTTAAATAAAAATAAAGGTAACAATTAATAATTGTTTATTTTGAATTTAAAATATAAAGTTAATTGGTTATTTTCAAAATAAATTTTTTCTAAGCAAATCTATCATTTTTTATTTTAAAAAGACTATTTTAATAAATTTTTATTGTACAATATATTATTCATTATATAAAAAATTATTTAATTTAATAATCAAGTAGTTTTTTTATTTATTTATTTATTTTTTTGACTTGTTAAATTTGTTTTTTCTTTATTTTTTTTTGTGAATATATTTGAAATATTATTCGAAATACAATAAAATAAATTGATGGTTTTTTTTTATTAATAATTAATTTTGATAAAAAAGTATAGTATTATTATTTTATAAGTAAAAAGTTGAAACAATATTTATATTGAAACTTTTTTAATGAGTCAACCAAGAATAGTTTTGTGGTAGTTTGTCCAATCAAACAAAATTCGATCAAAGCTTCAATGAAGTTTGACGATATTATGAGACTTTGGAAAAGATTACTCATACTTCTGAACTATTCATAAATATAATTTTGTAATTTAATAACTTCTTAAGGTCAGTTTATTTTCAAGGAATGAATATACCTTCATCTTATCAATGTTTCAGTTGATGATCTACAATTCTACATAATAATTGTTTATGAAATATTTTATATAAATGAGTAATTAAAAATCTTAATGATTAAACTATAAATATTATATTAAATAAAAAACAATACTGTAATATTTTTAAAATAAGATTAAGATAACTTATCATTGAACAATAAACAATACACATTGAAACTTTTAAATATATTTATTTCGTGTGATTTTAAAATGGTTAAACAATCGATTTTATTTCCTTTGTTTCATTTGTATCTGAATGTAATCTTAAGTACATAAACGTGACTTTATGCTTTGAAAAATAATAACAACAGTTTAATGATCAATTGCTTTGAAATAATTTATTATAAAAATTTAACTAATAAATTAAATTAAAATTATAAAATAATAATTTTTGTATTATTCATTAATAATCAACAAGTGTTATTTTCAAACAAAAGAAATTTAAATTAAATTTTTTTTTCATCTTTTTTATGGTAATTTTTACAATTATCTTTATCAAGAAAATCATGCAAATAAGAATTTTTTTTTTATCACTTTTTATTATTAAATTGTCAAAAGTTATTCGAGGGTAAAAACAATATAATATTAACAAAAGATCCTGCAGAAAAAAATCGGTATAATATCAGTTCAATTCTGTTTCATCAACAGTTGATAAAGCTCTTTCAGATAAAAGCTCTTTCAGATATAAAAGCTCTCTTTTTCTCAGATAGTAAAGTATTCAACAATTGTTCAAAATGTATTCTGTAAAAAAAAAAAAAATTTATAATAAATATTTTAAATTATAGCAACTTTATTTGTTTATTATTTAAATTAAATAAAAAAATAAATAAATAATACAATTTAAAAGATAAAAAAAAAATAAATATATTAATAAAAATAATTTTAAATAAAATAATTAGAAAATTAAAAATTAGCACTGTAATAATTTTTAGTATTTGAAAATCTCATTACTTTTTTGAGTATACCTATATGTGATGTACTTTATATGTAACTATAATAAATATTCATACAGTGTATATGGAAAAAGAATGTGAAAAGTACTCTTTGTACAAAGGAATATATGTTGTTTTAAATTATCAACGAGTGACGTTCATGTGTTTTGATGCGTAAAAAAATGTGACAGACAACATCATTTTGCATTAAGTTATGGAACATTAACGTGTAACTCATTTACCATTGAAAATTTTTTAATAAATATACATATGACAGTTTAAATATTATATTATATTTTTATAAATTTTAAATAAAATAACAATAACATAAAGTTGTTTATAAATAATAATATAAAAATGTAAATATAATCAGTATAATATTTCAAATAGAGTAGAGATGATATAATGCACAATGTATTTTGAAATTTATGCATTTGTAAAGCGAGAAAAGCATCAAGAGTTTGTTGTTGACGAGAATGACCCCCGACCTCTTCATCACCTCCATATGCCATCAGATCTATTGTGATATTCAAAGTATAGAAATCTTAAAGAGAGATGCTTTTGGCCTAGATATACCTTAATAATACCCATCTCATTCACTGCCATTTTCATCAACTTTTTTTTCACTTTATTTTTATAATACAAATTTTTATTTATTTATTTATTTTTTTCATTTTTACGACAATATTTTTTATGGCTTTATAAAAAGTTTTTTTTTTTTTTTTATAAAAAGTGTTTAAAATAATATTAAGATTTTATAATCATTCAATAGTTTTTACGTTAAAAGTTTTGTATATTGCCAAGTTATTTATTAAATAAAAAAATATATTTATTTTTTTTAATTTATAATAAATTATTTTAAATAAAAAGCATTATTGTGTTTTACAATATTTGACTGTTACAATTGTTTATTTATTTTAATTTTTATATTATTTATATTATTTAACTATAAGTTAAACTTTTTTTTAGTATATATTTAACAATGCTACAGGCATTATGTTAACATTTGTGTCGGCATTTGGCTATTTGAACTAAGTGCTTTAAGTGCTTCACTGGAGTTTTAAAACTTTTTTGCATATGTAGATAAAAATTCAAGACTGCTATCACATAATGTTTGAATTTTAAAAATTCAATTGGTTTTAAATAATAATAAAAATAAAATTATATTTCAATTGTCATATTATTTTTTTTTTTCATCATCATATATTGCTGACAATTTTTTATTTTATCAGAGAATTAACGTGTCAGTGAAATAAATAAGCTTGATGATTGCTAAATTTAAAAAAACTTAAAAATATTAAGAAAATAAAAAAACCAGTGTTTGTCTGAATCATTTATACCAACGTTAATTTAATGTCAAGTACAGAACAGTGTCATGACATTAGTTTATGTTCATAGATACAATATATATACTGAAACTTGTTTCTTCATAAGAAAATTTTCTTGATGTATAATATAAAAAACTCTAGGCTGACTAATGCCTGGATATATTTCTTTCAAGGATTTTTCATGAACTTAAATTCAGTCCGAGGCCTTCTTCTATTCTATGAGTTACTAAATTTTTACTTCTTTATTACTCATCCGGAAACAATTGCGCATTTTTGCTTCTCTCTTATATTAAAGTTAAACGATTGCAAGAAATCTTGAGCTTTCACAAAATTTTTGTCGGGAATTACATGCCGACTAGAGAAAAAAAAAAAAAAAAAAAATGTAATTTTTCATTTTTTTTCACTCGGAAGTCTGTGCTAGAAAAAGATTTATGAAAACAGCACTCGGATTAAATCTAAAAAACTTTACTGGAAGATAATGATTTTTTTTTTTTGATTATTTTTGTATTTTATATAATAATTATTATTATTTATCTTATAAATGATAAAAAATAAAAATAAAAAAGAAATAAAAATGTACATGTCATAATAAATTTATGATATTTTTTATAATAATAATTATATTTATTAAATTTGACATGCAATTTATAATTGAATATTCAAATGATGCATGTCTTGTAAAATTAAAATAAATATAAAATAAAAATACGAGTCCAGAAGGATACAACGTGAGTAGTTAAAATTATTCATTTGAAACTGAAATGTCCTGTGAGACCAATAAACTACAATTCGATTGATTTACCCAAGAGAATAAAATAAAAAGATCCCCAACTAATGTCACAATTATAAAAAAATAAATATAATAATAAATAAAATTATTTAATAATTATTATAAATTTTAATAATTAATCAACCATAAAAAATTATTAAATAATTAATTTTACTGTATATTTTTTAAAAGTTTTAATTACATAATTTTTTCATATTTAAAAAAATAAACAAATGATAAAGGATATTCTTAAATGTTTTGTACAAAATATTTGTACTGTCATATCAATCTCAAATGTAAACTATGAGGAAAATATAACGTGCTCATAAACCTTATGAAATACTCCAATGTAAATTCACGTATATATTCAAAAAGCTCACACAAATTACTGAATACAACTATCTGTATTCAGAAAATGAAGGAAGAGTTTGTTTAGTATTTAGAGAATTTAGGTTCTTAGTTGTCTTTAATATAATGAATATTAATGGCCAATGTATGCAGTCTCTAGTGAATTTGTTAATTTATAATTAATTTATAATATCAATTACGTCATTTTAAGATAAATAAAAATATTAATAATTAACAGAAAAAAAATTATAATTAAATTATATATCCAATTAAAATATACATACTTTAATGATTAGCAATTTTTTTTAATTATTCATCAATCATATATATATTTTAACTTGGCTTTATTTTTTTTATTTTTTTATTCATCTGCTTTTTCATTCAATACCGATCGTTCAGTATTTTGCAAACATCTTGAACCAACTATTCAATTCAGTTCTTATTCTTCTTCAATTTTATTCTTTATATATATATTTTTTTTTATATTTATTTTCAATGCTCTAGTTGCCGTCGTCAGATACCGGAAGTAATATTAAGTCCGAAGGAACTAAATTAAATTCTTATCTTCTATGAGCCTCAATATTCTTGGAGATGTTTGAGTTCATTTTACCATTATCTATCATTATTATTATCATAATTTATTCAATTTTTTTAATATCAATTTTTTGTTAATTTTATAAATGTAATTTGATAATATTTATTTTTATTTGTATAATTTTTTTTATTCAATTTTTAATAATATATTATTCGAATAGTTTTTTTTTCTATAATTATTGTTGAGTTAATTTCTTATGAACAATTTTCTATTGTGATTAATAAAAATATATTTTTATAATTATAAAATAACAAAGAAAAATAATAGCAATATGTTAAAATGCTGATGAAAAAAATAATGATTTAGATTTATGTAAAATAAAAAAATTGAAAATATTTGTATTTTATTTTACTTTTTTAACAATGAACTAAAAATATAAAGAATACTTGAGATTTGTATATTTTTTTTTCAGTAAAAAGAAGTAATATTTTCATGTAAAGAATGCTACGATTGGAATATTTTCATATATATTATAATATATATATTTCAGTATATAGATATCATAAAAAAGTAGATCGACGTTGAAGTTAGATATATGAAAAAAAAAAAACTATGACAAAAGAAAAATTGTTTATTTTTACCACCGTTATTTTGAACATTAAAACTTTTTAAAGAAAGAAACTTGTAAAGTTTTCAAGTACACACAAGAGTTTTCGTTAACTGTCTACGATTATTTCATGATTTTACCGAGTCATAAAAATAACGTAACGGCTGTCGTAAACGTTTAAATGTGCGGTAGGTCAGAGATTTTCTCAAACGAATAAGACACTAGTAAAGAAAGCTCAGAAAATAACCGCAAGCACATGGTAATAAATCATCCACAATAAAATCTAACTTTTATACGACATCAAAATTATTTTAATTATCAAATATCCTTGATTTCAAGTTATTTAATAACCATAAATTTTTTTCCCCTTTATTAATTTTATTTTGTTAATGAAAGATTTAATAATGACAGTTATAAAATACCATTTAATATAAGTATATATATTTTTTTTCAATTATCTAATTTTTAATTTGATTCTTTTATGATTGATAGTGAAAGAAAAAAACAAAAAAAAAATTTGCTGACTATTCTAAGTTTTAATGAGAAAATTTTAAGAGTCAGTGTACGTAAATGTTTTTTTGGTATTCTCATCATGTGAAATTTTGAGAAGCAACATCTGTGAATGAGAAAAAAAAATTTACACCCTTGAATCTATGATAAAAGCTTTTGCTGAATATTTTAAATTTAAAATAAAAAAATAAATATATTGGTTGAAGATTTTTTTGATTTTACATAAAAAATAAAATTAAAAAATAATATTTATAATTTTATTTATTGAAAATACTTAAATTTATGTTTAAAATAAAATATTTTTCTAATAAAAATTTATAAAAAAATATATTTAAATGATTTTTGGTATTTAAATTAATTTTAAAAAAATAAATATTTATTTATTATTTTTTGAATATTATTTAAAATGATATTGGTCGATAGGACATTCAAAAATTTATGCTGAAAAAAATATAAAAAAAATGTATATATTTACTCTGTGATTTTAAAACGTGCACTGAGAATTCAAAAGTTAAGAAAAAAAAATGAAAAGAAGAAAAGACATGATAGTAATGCTTGTGGCTATTGAGTGCCTACGTGTTGAAGTTTTCTTCTACTTGTCATATAAATATGTATATACTTTTCAATGCGCATACGCGTTTATAAAATAAAATAGAAAAAAAAAATGTTCATTTAGATCCAAACCACGTATTAATACATATAGGTAACGTGATAGTCCGAATACAAACGTTCAACTTCATTTTAGTAACTTTTTATTCTTAAATATAATTTTCCTTCAAAATCTAAATTAGTCAGCTACATTTTAAAATTAGTTCACAACTTATTGTTCAGTTTTCACATCTTGTCTTCATTTTATATACTAAAAAATCAAACATATAAAATAATTAAAATATAATCATAAAAAAAATCAAAAAAATTAATTTAAAATACTTTTGATTTCTTCTTAAATTTGTCCACCAAATTATAATCATAATTTTTAAATTACAAATAAAAGCTCTATTTTAAAAAAGCTCTCTTGTAAAAAATTATTCATCAGTTAAAAAATAAATAAAAGCTTTTGGATTTTAAAAAGACTTGTGTAGAAAACAATAATATAATTTTTAAAATAAACTAAAAACTATCAGAAAGAAAATGCTTTTTTACAAAGAGCTTTTTTTTTTTTTTTATTTTATTTTATTATTTTTTTATCTTACAGGTACACTATTGTTGATATACTTATATCTCTATATATTATTTATAAATTTTGTAATATATATTAGCTTTCTTGATCAGATATATATTTTTTTTTTTTTTTTCTTATTTTTATAAATTTTTTTTCTTTTTGGTTTCACATGTAGTTCATATATTTTGTGGCACTTGTGAGACAGTTATAAAACGAGAAAAAAATTTTAAAATAAAAATAAAAAATAGTTATCCAGCTGCACGACTGTGAAATAGTTTGTCCTGTATAAGGCTTACTGACTTCAGTGGCGACAACGATATATCAAATTCGAGTCACTAAAACCAACGTTGCAACTTTTTTGTTCAATAACATCGATATACCTGATTCGTTCAATAATATTTATATACATAAAAATGAAATGTATATTTTTATAACAAATAAAAAACCAAAAAAAAAAAAAAAAACAAAAAAATAACAATGAAAAGTGAGAAAAAAATTTTACGTTTCAAAAGCTCAATCGTGCAGATATGAACTGTTGTACCTCTTGATATGATTCTTGAATTTTTTATCATTTTTTTTTTTTTTTTTTTTTGTTATAAATAAAAAACATCATGATTTATTTATGTTTCTTCCGTTATAAAATTTTATTCACAAAAAAAAGTTAACGTTGTTTACATTTTCATTTTGAATTTTAAAACTTAAATCATATAAATTATAAAATAAATAAGAAAAATATATATATTGTTTGGTTTTTTAAAGATAAAAATGATCAAAGAAAAATTTATTAATATAAGGATTATTTTTATATGAAAAAGATGAGTTTTTTTATATTTATTTTCTTTTTGATATTTTATCTCTTAAATATTAGGTAATTACTTTATTTATTACACTGGGAAAATTTATAAAAAATAAAAAAATTATTAATTAAGAAAAAAAGTTTTTATTTAAACATAATCTAAATTTTTTATATTTTTTCTTTAATTTTATTATTTATATATGAATTTTTATTACAAAATAACCAATATGATATATTTTTTTTATTTTTTTAATAATGATTAAGTAACAGTAATATAATATTCTGATTAAATTAGATTTTTTATTACCAGTGATATTAGTTCTCTTGTTTTTGGACTTTTTAATTTTTATCTCCTCATTGTTTTCAAACTCTTATTTAAAGTTTTTAAAAATATATAAGTTTATGGCATTCACCAAGTCATAAGTATTAAATAAAAGGCAAATTTTATGATTGATGAAATAATTAAAAAAAATAAAGGGTGAAAAACTGAAATGAAACAAATAAAAATTTATCAAAGTTGATGGTGATTTTATTTTTTTATAAAAATATATAACGAATAAATAAATCAGATATATAATTTAAAATTTAATTTTATAATTTTGTATTTAATTGTTGAATTATTCTATTATAAAAAACATACTTGACGCATTTTATTCATAATTTAATTTTTCAGCGATTGTTTATGTTATTAATCTTTTTCCCTCACATGAACACGTTACTATGTGTTTTTTTGAGCAGTTAAAGATTATTTGCTTGATTTGATGGTATCATTGTCGTTGAAAGTATTAAGTTTATTAATATTAAATTTTTTAGATTTTATCGGCATTAGTTTATTATAAAATGACCTCTTTTCCTGTTCTATTCTCCTGTTATAATTCAAAATTTTACCGAAGAATTTTTCATTTCTGGTGGAAGAAAAAAAATCAAATATAATAACAGAACTATGAATTTGTATTAGGCAAATATGATGCACAAAGAAGTATTCAGAATTTTTTTTTTTTCCAAAAAAATTTAGAATTTTCAATCATTTGTATTAGGCGAATATAATGACCAAAGAGGTATTTAAATTTTTTTTTTTTTTTCGAAAAATTTTGAATTTTTATTAGGCAAATATAATAACTGAGGAGGTATTCGAATTTTTTTTTTTTTTTAAATATTATATTTGTATCAGGCGAATATAATAACCAAAGAGGTATTTGCATTTTTTTTTTTTGAAAAAAAATTAAATTTTATTAGGCAAATATAATGACCGAAGAAGTATTCGACTTTTTTTAAAATTAAAGAAATTCATCAAAATTTTTTTCAAAAAAAAATTCAAGTTATATCAGGGCTGAAGAACTTGAAAAGAGGTATTCGATGCGATTTATAATTTTTATCTAAGATCGATATTTTTCGATATACCGATAGTAAATTATCGAAAAATATATCGAAAAAATTTCGAGATATATCGAAGTTTTAGGTCTCGAAAAAACGATTTCAAATCGATTTACGAGATTTTTCTAGGATCGATATTTTTCGATATATCGATAGTAACATATCGAAAAATATATCGAAAAAATTTCGAGTTATATCAAAGTTTTACGTCTCGAAAAGACGATTTCAAATCGATTTACGACATTTTCTTGGGATCGATATTTTTCGATATATCGATAGTAACATATCGAAAAATATATCGAATAAATTTTGAGTTATATCGAAGTTTTACGTCTCGAAAAGACGATTCCAAATCGATTTATACTTTTTTTCTAGAATCGATATTTTTCGATATATCGATAGTAACATATCGAAAAATATATCGAATAAATTTCGAGTTATATCGAAGTTTTACGTCTCGAAAAGACAATTTCAAATCGATTTATATTTTTTATCTAGGATTGATATTTTTCGATATATCGATAGTAGCTTATCGAAAAATATATCGTAAAAATTTCGAGATATATCGAAGTTTTAGGTCTCGAAAAGACGATTTCAAATCGATTTACGACATTTTTCTGGGATCGATATTTTTCGATATATCGATAGTAACTTATCGAAAAATATATCGAAAAAATTTCGAGTTATATCGAAGTTGTACGTCTCGAAAAGACAATTTCAAATCGATTTATACTTTTTATCTAGGATCGATATTTTTCGATATATCGATAGTAGCTTATCGAAAAATATATCGAAAAAATTCCGCGATATATCGATGTTTTAGGTCTCAAAAAGACGATTTCAAATCGATTTACGACATGTTTTTGGGATCGATATTTTTCGATATATCGATAGTAACATATTGAAAAATATATCGAAAAAATTTCGAGTTATATTGAAGTTTTACATCTCGAAAAGACAATTTCAAATTGATTTATACTTTTTTTCTAGGATCGATATTTTTTGAGATATCGAGATATAAAAATTCGAATACATCTTCGTTATTATATTTGCCTAGTAAAAATTCAAAATATTTAAGAAAAAAAAAAAATTCAATTACCTCTTCAGTCATTATATTTGCCTAATAAAATTCAAAATTTTTTCAAAAAAAAAAAAATTCGAATACCTCTTCGGTCATTATATTTGCCTAATAAAAATTCAAAATTTTTTCAAAAAAAAAAAAAAAATTCAAATACCTCTTCAGTCATTATATTTGCCTAATAGAAATTCAAAATTTTTTCAAAAAAAATAATTCAAATACCTCTTCAGTCATTATATTTTCTTAATAGAAATTTGAAATTTTTCTGGAAATTAAAACTTCAAATTTTATCAGGAACATATAATGATCAGAGGTATTCGAATTTCCTTTTTCGAAAAAAAATTGAATTTTTATTAGGCGAATATAATGACCGAAGAGGTATTTAAGTTTTTTTTTTTTTTTAAATTTTGAATTTTTATTAGGCGAATATAATAAGTGAAGAGGTATTCGAATTTTTTTTTTTTTTTTTTGAAAAAATTTCGAATTTTTATTAGGCGAATATAATAAGTAAAGAGGTATTCGAATTTTTTTTTTTTTTTAATATTTTGAATTTTTATCAGGCGAATATAATGACCATGGAGGTATTTGATTTGATTTAAATAATAATAATAAAAATCATTGTTTTTTTAATGTTATCAAGAGCCGACGGCATGTAATCGGCGTCATATTATAAATAATTTTGTAATATAAGTTTATTTTTAATAATGTACTTGTATGGGAACACATGCTGTTGCTTTTTAGTAAATACTTGAAAATTGTCGCTCATTAATTTTATAGTAAAATTATTTTTCATATAATTAATAGTTATTAATTGTATTGTTTTTATATGTAATTTAGTTTATCAAATTGTCTCATCTTACATTCACACCTAGTGTCGAGATTAAATTCCCTGTTGGTGTCATTTTGCTACACGTTGTGAACATGAGGTATACGACTTAATTCCCACAAGACACTATTTTCTTACAACTTTTGTATGAACTTGAAGTAGTTATCTCTCTGGAGATGTCATTTTCACACATGCCTATACCACAATATATTTGCTAAATCCAAATCGTGATGATAACTTTATTTAACTTTTCAAAATTATTATATAATTTTCAATTATTACATTATTTATTTGTTTATTTTTATATTTATCATAGTTTTTAAATGTATTCTTTATATCACATCATTTTTTCTTATTTTTGATTTTATTACAAAGTGTATATGGTATTTTTTTTTCATTTTGAACGCATATTCCATTTTTCATTCGATTTAGTTCGACATCTGCTTCACAAAAGTTACAACTCTCGTTGTTTCCATTTGTGCCAGTTGTGTTATCGTCATCATAAACTTTAAAGACTTATATAAGTAGTCGTCAAAAGCAGCCTGTCTAGCTCATTCACATCGCTTTTTCTTGATTCAACCAAATCGAAAACCGATCAAGAAAAAAAAATTTTTTTTTTATATTACCCTCTGTCATTGAATCAGTATGTTGAACATTATATGAGTATTTTATTTTATTTCATTTTTTTTTTTGTTTTTATAAACAATACAAATGTTAAATTTCAAGGTTAAATAAATTTAACATTTTTTCAATTGTCAATTGAACTTGAGTCTGTTGAAAATCAAGTAAAAATTATACCATAAAATATAGCTTTTTG
The DNA here is from genome assembly GCA_011426435.1 of Lysiphlebus fabarum. Taxonomy (NCBI): domain Eukaryota; kingdom Metazoa; phylum Arthropoda; class Insecta; order Hymenoptera; family Braconidae; genus Lysiphlebus; species Lysiphlebus fabarum. Next base: position 4,068 of record WSYQ01000258.1, on the reverse strand, counting down.
TGCTTTATATTTTCAAAGCAAGTACATTTCGTGTGTGGATAAAGAAATATAGTGCTCAATATTGAATATAAAAACCTTCAATGGTCGAATGCATATAAAAAATATAAATACAAGTACAGTTCTTCAAAGAGAAAATAAAAGTAAAAGTAAAAAAATAAATTTATATAAAAAATGTAACAAACGCGAGGATAGTATCGTATCATTGGAGTGGGATTTGTTGAAATAACAGAAAAACTGAAATCGTATCGTACTCTCTCGAGAGGAAAAAACTTTTAGTGGAACAAATAAGCGCTAGAACTAGATCTAAAATGAGCGAAGAAAGAAACACCAATGTCTACGTGTCTCCCTAGGGCAAGTCAGATCCCCTGTCTTTTGACGACCTTCTCAGTTGCTAGAGGGTAACTTTCACGTAATTTTGGAAGGTCCATCGGGCTTTTGCTCAATACATTTTCTTCTACTTCATTTTCGTAAAATAAAAAATAAAATGAAATAAAATAAAAATACGTGTCTCTAAAGAAAACTGCTTTATATCGAGAATAGTTTTTTTTTTTTTTTAATTTTTTGTTTTCTTTAAAAGTATATATGTACTATTTGAAATCCATGCGTTGAACTTTTTATTTTATTTTTCATACAATTATCCTAAACTTTGAACTTGAATAAACAAACTTTAATTTAAATAAGTGCTTTTATAAACCACTAAAATTGATTTATTAATGAATGTAAAATGTAAATAAATTTAATTATTTGTTTTATATTTTAAAACTTTTAATTGAATTTTATTTACTAATTTTTTTTTTTTTTTCTATTTTGATAATTCAAATAAAATAATACTAATATTTTTTCATAGATTATTTATAATGCAATGAAATAATAATAATTATAATTTCAATAGCTTAAATATAATATTCTAACCACGAAAATAATCATTGTTATCTATTAGATAAATAAAATAGCCCAAAGCTCAACTAAATATTTCTATGGAGGGTAAATTCCCTTGAGGCTGTTGACAAACTTACAGTCATTATTTTTATTTTCTGACAAATAATTTATCATTTTAATGAAATATTTGATATTTTTATTTGATACATACATTGTAAAATAATACTGCTGTTAAATTTATAAAAAAAATAAAATAAAAATATATATAATAATTATTAATGTACAAGAGGATACAATATACAAATGTAAAATTTACTTTTTTACTTTTTTCATGTCTGTTTATTTATTTATAATTTTTTACATTTATGTGACTTGATGCAATTTCAACGTGTCACTCACTGGACATCTAAAAAATCTCCGGCTTCAGTCAGTCGTAATGGAAAACGTATTACCTAAAAAGTCGTAAGTTTTGCGACAGAATAGCTTGACATTATAACGCGGATGTACAGGCTGTACTTAACGACAAAACTTCAGGAAAACTGCCATTTTCACGCGAGAGAACGACAAAAATGCGAAAAAGAAAAATAAACAAAAAAAAATAGTAAATACTATGTAGCTAACAAAAAAACACAAAGTTAACATTAAAAAAATAAAAAATAAAAAAATCGAAATAGAAAAAAATGAATGATAAAAAAAATACATTCACAAACACGCACACCGAGTTGTGACTTTTGGTGCAAATGTCAAGGTACGTGAAAAATACTGTGTAGCAGAAAAAGTTACGACAAATAGAATGACAAAAAAAAAATAATAAAAAATAACGAAAAAAAATCCGTGTATATCTGGGTGAGAAAATTGTAAAAAAAAAAAAAACAAAAATATATAGAAATGGTATATATTTTGAGATAATATAAAAGTAGTTGAATTGTTAAAAAAAAAAATTGAATAATGAAAAATATATACAGCATATGAAAACTATGAAAATAATTTGCAATTAAAAAAATATTTGTCAAGTAATTTTCATTGGATAAAGTTTCCATGTGTGGAAATCAATATTTTTATCATTTTACTGCCGACCGAACAGGAAGGAAACAGTATTGAATTAATTAATTATCCAGTTCAATTAATAAACAAATAATTTTATTCAAAAACATTATTATCATTTCAAGATGTTAGAATAAATTATATTTATTAATTACAAAATTTTAGAAACGTACAAGCTTTTTTTTCTTAGCCAATAAAAAAAGCTCTGATAAAATGTAACAAATTTTTCTATAAAAATAAAAAGTAAATATTTGTATTGTTAGTAACTTTTTAAACAACAAAAAAATATTTTTATTGTGGTGTGAAAAACCAATATCAAGTTGTTGAGAATCATTTTCATTAGTTCACTTATACTTTAACAATTGAAAAGTTTTACTACATTCGTAATAGAGCTAAAATTTGACACATAGCCAACAAACTTCCTGCGTATAGTAAAGCTCGCCTCTGGGCACTAGTTAACCTCACCATTCATCCCATCTTTTTTTTATATTTTTTTTTTTTTTATTATACTGTGATGCATAAAATATTGTTTTTTTTAAAAAAAACTTTTTTTTTACTCAGTTCCTGTGGGCATCTTTTCGTCAACTTTAAGACTTCCCATACAATAAGTCACATAAATATTGCTATTCATTGTTATTTTTAGCATCGTTTTTCATTCAACCCTTTTTTTTTTTTTTCTCTATTTTATGAATTCAACTGTTATACAGTTTTTTAAAACTCTTGTCGATTTATTTTTTTTAGATAATTGAATACTTTCAACGTTTACTGACCTTATACTATTTCTACAAATCTATTACTATTGAATTTTTTAAAAAATATATATTTTAGATTCTATTCTGATCTTCTCTGGCAATGTCAACACTTTTTTGTGTGTCAAGTATCCAACAGTTGACTTATTTTTAAATTTATCTTTCATTTATTTATTTATAGAATATATATTTTTCTTTAAACCATTTAATTTCTTTTTCAATAAGTGAAAGCTTTATTTATCAAATTTTTTTTCATAGACAGTTTAAATTGAATTTTAATTTGAAATATAAAAATTAATTTGCTAAACAAAAAGCAGTAAATCAATTAATTTTTTAAAAATGTTTTTTTGTAAAATTTATTGAATAATATAACTTTGATGTCATTTATCGTTATAAAAGTCTTTGGAATATCTAAATCTTTATGTATACGTATATTATAATATGTGCTGAATAAAAGTTTATTTTTATTCTTGAATTATTTAACAAAGTTAGACGGCTTTTACCTCAGCTTTTCACTCCAATTTTCCACTTTTAAAAACATATTGTTGTGAGCTTATAAGCTATTTTTTAGTGATGGAATCTTCAGTCTCCCCAGCATTTTTTTTCAGATTGATTTGATATTTATATGAATGAAATTTAACTTGGGATACGCCTTTTGCTCGTATTATATATATTATAATATACAAATTGATGATGAAACAAATTGAAGGGCGCGTTACCCTTTCTTTATGATGCTTTGAAAAAACTCAATTTATTCTTACTCATTTTAGCTCTGAATCGAAAAGTATAGAACAAAGAAAAAATAAATAAAAATCATGATGATGACGACGATGATGATGATAAAAAAAAAAATATTATAGCAAATTGTATGGCTATTATTTACTTGTAAAATATTATCTTGATATAAATATAAAATATAAAATTTATATTTCATGAATTATGGAAATAAATAAAAATATATATTTTATGATTTTTTTAAAAAATTCTATTTCTATTTGAACCGGACATTGACATTTTTCGTAGTCACACACAAACATATACAAAATGATTGAAATACATTTGATAAAGTCAGTGAATTTATATACATATAAACTAGAAAATTCTATTTTCAAATATATAAAAAAAAAAAAAGAATGTTGATAGTTGATTTCAAAGCAATTTATCTCATTGTAACGTGGCAGAAAAAGTAAGTGAGTATAAAGACAACCGAGCCCATAAAATCAAAAAAGGGAGTAAAGATTGATCGGGTAAGAAATAATCGAGTCGATCTACACACTCGATTTATATCAAACTAGCAGATGTTAGAGCTTTAAAATTGATGCACCAAAAAATAAAAAAATAAAAAAAAAATTTCACGATACATTATCTTTAAACTAAAAAAAAAATAAAATTCATA
>WSYQ01000257.1:0-21388 GCA_011426435.1 Lysiphlebus fabarum | reverse complement strand
AACAAAAAAATTATATATTGATGCTTATTTCTTTGGTATCATCATCAACATCATCATTGTGATGCGCATAACCACATATGCGATTAATTTAAAAATAAAAAAATATCAGTTTTTTACATTAAAAAAAAAAAGTTATCATTTACAAGTATAAAGAGAAAGGTCATTTTATACTCTTTATTGTATACAATTCTACAATAGTTGTTTACCCGAGTCATACTGATCGATACTCAGTGTTTGCTATCAGAGAAAACCATGCACACCGGGTGCTACTTGGCCAACACTAAAAGTAAACATATATCCACCTACTTTAACAACCCTCTTCTGTATTGTCTATCTCATTCAATATATATATATATAATATAATAGTCGCAATATATACAAACTTGTGTACCTTTTCTATTATCTATCACGACAATATAATTATTATCATCATCTGAATTATGTAACATTTGTATTAATTTATTACAAGTCTATAAAAATTCAAATAAACATCAATATTATACGAGTGTCTGTATTTTTATATTTTTGTAAATTTGTTTATATATTTTTATTATAACAATCATGTATTTAGTTGGTATGTATATATAACTGTGTACCCTTGAGTAAGGTCATTTCTGAACAATCATACTCCAAGTCCAGGCAATTTCACTTTATGAATTTGCATAATATCAAGTTACCCTAATCTCATAACATTTCCCTAGTGAATAATATTAAGGTGTTGAGGCTTATATATGTTTATATTTTTATTTTTGTACGTGAATATATTTTTATATCTAAATTTTGTGATTTCTTTTTTTTTTTTTTTCCTCATATTTTTATGTATCATTTGACGCAAAGTGTGAAAAATAAATTTGATAAAAATTATAAAATTATGATATTTTGTTAAAGATTCTAGTTGAATCATAAAGTTGGCCACAAATCGTCCCCTGGACTTGCGTAAACAAACAGTGAAAATGATATAATTTACAAAGGATTAGAAAACTCAAATGAGGAGAAAGGGATCCCTCCAAGGGATTGCAGAAGTATTTCGATGCAAGGGAAATAACTGTTTCTGGTTATAATTGATATCCTTGCAAAGCTCTATAATCCTCGCAGCCTCTAGTTTAGAGTTGAAGAAGAGACAACATTATATAGAAAACAAGCAGTAGAAAACGAGAAAGGTGAAATAAAGAGAGGCACACAATATAGCAACCCTTGAAAGTCGAAACCTAACGATGAAAGGGGTTATTATTTTCATACTTTGTTGGAAAATTATCATTGTTCTCGTATCGAGTTTGATTCCTTTCGTTATTTTTTTTATTTTTTTTTTTTTTCATATATTTTATTTTATTCAACCCTCAATATTTTAAAATCTATATATACTAATATTTTTTTTATTTTTAATTTTTTTCCTTCTATTTTACACAATATATATATATATTTTTACGTTATTTGCAACGTGCGTCACTCAACTCTTTTCCCAGACTGAATCATACAAAATCTGAATTTAAAAAAAAAAAAAAAACACCAACAAAAAATATACCAAAAGTATGGAGATGGAATTACAAATGCATTGAAAATATTTTTATCTCCAATTACATGGAAATATTCAGACAATGAAAACTTTACGAATAACACAAAACGAATATTACATTTATATATAGATATATATTTATATAAATCAAAAGAAAGAAGAAGATAATAATAAAAAGAGTTGTGAAAAAAAAAAATTGGATAGAGGCAAAAAACTGTTAAAAACAAGAATACAGTTGGTAAAACAGTAGCCTCGAGGCATTTTTCATATAGTAAATCAAAAAAGAAGACTTAGAAATACAAAACGTCCCGTATGTGTTTCAGGCATACAGCGAAATAGAAATACAATGTAGATTGTAATTCTTATAATTTTTTAAACAGTTCTATCAAGGTATCTTTTAAATACTCGAAAGAGATGTATATAAATATTTATATTTTTTATTTTGCATGTATTATTTAGCAATTTCATTTTTTACGCTCGACAAATCATCTAATCTTCAAAAAAAAAATTGTGACGAAGCCGTTAAGAATGATTGATTGTCGTCAACTTGTCAAGTTAACCATGTATTACGATACTCCCTACGACAAGTATTGAACACAAATATCTAACTGACACAAATGTAGAAATTATACTTATGTAGTACTTGACAAAGAGGGTGCAAAGACACTTGTGAATACCATTATATGGCATGTATTGATGACATCAGTCAACCACTAAAATGTAATACTCAGTCAAGAATATTCAAACATTAAATACAAAAACTGACTTTTACAATAATAAAACAAAACCAAAAAACAAAAAAACAAAAACAATAAAAAAAAATTTAAACATAATCAAGATGATGTTGGTTATGAAAAATAAAATACAAAAAAAAACATGAGCAAAGAGTCATTAGGGATAATGTTGTACGTCTCAAAGAGGGGTTGAAAAGCTCTTGTGAGGGGGATGATGCTCTAACTGATTTACGGGAAAACAAGACTGTTTAATATTTCTCACTGTTCCCCTGGCGCCACTGTCGACTTTTGGCTTTTGCCTAAGTTATTTAACCCACCATTCGTGCACGGCGACTATACCACGCGAATTTATTAAAATCTTTTCTTTCTCAGTTTTGATACGATCTTTAACCCCTCTTTTTCATTCACCTTGAATCCCAAGTTGTTGTTCCCTCGAGCAAGATTTATTTCATTAAAATAACTCAAACAATTAATAATTTATTTCAAAAAAAAAAAAAAAAGCAAAACAAAAACTCAACAATGTATAAAAAATAAATAAATAATAATTACAAAAAGAAAAAAGAAAAATGACGAAAGGACAACACTCTGTTTTTAATGAGGTTAAATTACATCTTTGAAAAAAAAAAAACAAAGTTTTATTCCCACAGTGTGGTGGTGTATAGCCCTAAAACGTTTAGGTGAAAATACAAAACTTGGCAGTGCTTTTCGTTTTATCTTCCCACAAGGAATACAATCACAGGGGATAATTATTCGAACAACCGGTGTGTCTCGCACAGAACGCGAATTATCGCGCGATTTATGGCCTTCTCGTTTGCTATATTCATGTATACCTATATCAATGTACATGGGGATGTGTGTTGTGAACACACTACACAGTATGTATACAGAACAAATGAAAAAGAGCTGGAAAATTGTCAGCATCCCTCTATATATACACATATTCTGTCTACAATCTCTGTTTCTACATTTTAAATCAACTTGAAATATCTAGTCAAATGAAGTTTCAGCTATTTCTTATTCTATATAATTTTTTACTAGCTTAATATGTATATTTAATTTATATCTAAGCAATTGTCATATGTAAATAAATGTTGGGTCATTAGAAGGGTGAATCTACAGCTGTTTGTGTCTTTAAGCATCCAATTATTTCATACATATAAAAATATTATTTTGACAAATTATTATCATTCTAGAAAATATACAGCAAAACTAAATGTTATTTTTATAATTTAATATAATATTTATAATCATTATAATTTATTATTTATATGACTTTTAAAATAAAGTATATAAATTATTAAATGATAGAAAATAAAGGAAAAAAAAATCGGAAATTAATTAATCATAAATTGTATTATAAATTTGAAATATAATATTATTATTTTTTTTTTATATATAGATGAAGTAGGAGGACAATATTTTTAAAATTTTTGTAGGGTCGTTTGTTTTATAGATGAAGCACTGGTATTTATTATATGGACGATAAAAGGTGTCACATTTATCTCGAAGTTTACTCGCTCGCTTGCTTTCTTAACCAAGTGGGGGGATAAAAACGAAAAAGCAGATAATAATGTTTCTTTAAAAGCTCTATTTTTTTATTTTGTTTTTTTTTTTTTTTTTTTTTCATCATAAGAAATTCAGAATATAGCATAGATTATAGACTGAGTTTACAAATATAAAAAAAACTATTTAAAAAAAAAAAAAATTTTTGTATATTTTATTTTTTTTTTTAAATAATGTAAATAAATATTGACGATAATTTATATTTACTTGGCTAAATATTAAATCAAAAAATATACATATTGAAAATTACGCAGTATAAATGGGTCAGTTATTCCCAATCAGGCATATTTGCTGATTAACTCAACGACTCGTGTTATATAACAGAGTTGAATTTTATATATATGTATACAAATTGATAAAAACAAAAAAAAAATCATTTTATTTTCTCTCTATATATTCTGGCAGCTTTTGAGAGAATAAATATAAAACCAGATAAATAATTGTTTGAGATTCATGGATTTTTTATAACGAAACAATGCCAAATAATTTTTTACAAAGTCCCTTAAACAAAGTCATAAAATAATATTATAAAATATATTTTTAAACTTGATGATTTATCATCAATGTTACTTTGAATTTCAATTTATTTTTATTGTTATATATATGCAAATATACATACATATATATATATAAAAGATAAATATAAAAAAAAACAAAAGAAAATTATAGTTACATAGAATGCTTGCATATATGCTGGAGATTGAAAATATTGGTATATAGTTGTACTTATAGTAGATGAAGTTAAAAGGGTAAAGTCGCAAGTAAACGATCAGAAATGCAAGAGCAAGATGGAAAATTAGTCTATAGGGACTTCTTAACAACTGTAAGAAGCAAAATCATATATATATATATGAGAAAAAGGAAGAATTGGCTTTCGCACGAAGCTAACCACCCTTGCGAAACACATACAATCATCTTCTTGCTCTTATGCCTCAGTAACTCTGTCGAATTTGTAGTTAAGATCGTAAACGTAAACCTGGGAATTCTCTAGCGTATTTATTTCTTTAAAACCCTTTTCTCTATACATTTATTTCTTCGTTTTATATGTATATATACAAAATCTTTGTCTCCATGATTTTATAACGACCTTGAAGAAATGATGTGATAAAGAAAACCCCACATAAATAGCTATATGTATGCGTATAAGTATATTGTATTAAACATTTTTGCAAGAAAATACAAATAAATATACTTTTAAAAATATATTGACTATAAAATACAATGAAGCATTTGTTCAGAGGATATAGAACAATCTGTGTGTTTTGTTACACTTTAAACTAAACTTCGACCTCCAAACTAATACCATTTTTTAAAAAAAGATGTTTTTACTTGGAAAAAATTTTTTTACGTTATAATTTCATGAGATTATGATTAAATTGATTTAACGACCCTGAATGGCAATAATTTCGAGCGTTGTAATTATTTTCGACAGTTTCAAGATTTTGTTAGACTTTGACACTAACTCTTAGATCTACACCAGGGTCAGTTTTGTAAAAATAGGGCATTTCAGGCAAAATAAATTTTTTCAAGTTATAATTCCATAAGATTATCATTGAATCAAATGAACAACCCCAAAAGACAATGTTTTCGAGAATCGTATAAATTCTTTCCACAAATTTTATAATTTTATTGGACTTTGACGCAATTCTTGCCTCACACCCGGGGTTGGTTTAGTAAAAATAGGGCAATTCAGTCAAAATAAATTTTTCTAAATCAAAATTTTATCAAATTATGATTGAATTCAATTAACAACAATGGAAGACGTTGTTTCCAATCATTAAATAAATTATTTCTATTCATCTCAAAATTTTATTGGACTTTGACGCTAACTTTCATGTCCGACTTAGAGTCGTCTTTGAGAAAATAAGACATTTTAGTTAAAATAAATTTTTCTATTTCAAAATTTGATAAGGTTATGATTAAATTCAATTAACAACAATAGAAGACGTTGTTTTCAATCATTAAATAAATTATTTCCATCCATTTTAAAATTTTATTGAACTTTGAAGCAAACTTCTATCTCCGACTTGGAGTCATCTTGGTAAAAATAAGACATTTTGGTTAAAATAAATTTTTCTCGGTTAAAATTTTACGAGATTATGATTGAATTCAATAAACAACAATGTAAGACGTTGTTTCCAATCATTAAATAAATTATTTTCTTGTATCTTAAAATTTTATTGAACTTTGAAGCAAACTTCTATCTCTGACTTAAAGTCATGTTGGTGAAAATAAGACGTTTCCGTTAAAATAAATTTTTCTACGTCAAAATTTTATCGGATTATGATTGAATTCAAATAACAACGATGGAAGACGTTGTTTCCAATCATTAGATAAATTATTTTCATGTATCTTGAAATTTTATTGGACTTCAACGGTAGCTTTTACCTCCAACTTAGAGTCATCTTGGTGAAAATAAGATGTTTCCGTTAAAATAAATTTTTCTCGGTGAAAATTTTATGAGATTATAATTGAATTCAATCGACAACAATGGAAGACGTTGTTTTCGATCATAAAATAAATTATTTCTATTCATTTTAAAATTTTATTGGACTTTGACGCTAACTTTCATGTCCGACTTAGAGTCGTCTTTGAGAAAATAAGACATTTTAGTTAAAATAAATTTTTCTATTTCAAAATTTGATAAGGTTATGATTAAATTCAATTAACAACAATGGAAGACGTTGTTTTCAATCATTAAATAAATTATTTCCATCCATTTTAAAATTTTATTGAACTTTGAAGCAAACTTCTATCTCCGACTTGGAGTCATCTTGGTAAAAATAAGACATTTTGGTTAAAATAAATTTTTCTCGGTTAAAATTTTACGAGATTATGATTGAATTCAATAAACAACAATGTAAGACGTTGTTTCCAATCATTAAATAAATTATTTTCTTGTATCTTAAAATTTTATTGAACTTTGAAGCAAACTTCTATCTCTGACTTAAAGTCATGTTGGTGAAAATAAGACGTTTCCGTTAAAATAAATTTTTCTACGTCAAAATTTTATCGGATTATGATTGAATTCAAATAACAACGATGGAAGACGTTGTTTCCAATCATTAGATAAATTATTTTCATGTATCTTGAAATTTTATTGGACTTCAACGGTAGCTTTTACCTCCAACTTAGAGTCATCTTGGTGAAAATAAGATAATTCCGTTAAAATAAATTTTTCTCGGTGAAAATTTTATGAGATTATAATTGAATTCAATCGACAACAATGGAAGACGTTGTTTTCGATCATAAAATAAATTATTTCTATTCATTTTAAAATTTTATTGGACTTTGACGCTAACTTTCATGTCCGACTTAGAGTCGTCTTTGAGAAAATAAGACATTTTAGTTAAAATAAATTTTTCTATTCCAAAATTTGATAAGGTTATGATTGAATTTAATTAACAACAATGGAAGACGTTGTTTCCAATCATGAAATAAATTATTTTCATGTATCTTGAAATTTTATTGAACTTTGAAGCAAACTTCTATCTCCGACTTAGAGTCATCTTGGTGAAAACAGGGCATTTCCGTTAAAATAAATTTTTCTAAATCAAAATTTTATCAGATTATGATTGATTTCAATAAACAACAATGGAAGACGTTGTTTCCAATCATAAGATAAATTATTTTCATGTATCTTGAAATTTTATTGGACTTTGACGGTAACTTTTACCTCCGATTCAGAGTCATCTTGGTAAAAATAGGGCATTTTGGCTAAAATAAATTTTTCTAAATAAAAATTTTATCGGATTATGATTGAATTCAATTAACAACAATGAAAGACGTTGTTTCCAACCAAGAAATAAATTATTTCTATTCATTTTTAAATTTTCTGGGACTTTGACGCAGAGTTTTACCTCCGACTTAGAATCATCTTGGTGAAAACAGGGCATTTCCGTTAAAATAATTTTTTCTAAATCAAAATTTTATCTAATTATGATTGAATTCAATTGACAACAATGGAAGACGTTGTTTCCAATCATTAAATAAATTATTTTCATGTATCTTGAAATTTTATTGGACTTTGAAGCAAACTTCTATCTCCGACTTAGAGTCATCTTGGGGAAAATAAGACATTTTCGTTAAAATAAATTTTTCTCGGTTAAAATTTTATGAGATTATGATTGAATTCAATCGACAACAATGGAAGACGTTGTTTTCGATCATAAAATAAATTATTTCTATTCATTTTTAAATTTTCTGGGACTTTGACGCAGAGTTTTACCTCCGACTTAGAATCATCTTGGTGAAAACAGGGCATTTCCGTTAAAATAATTTTTTCTAAATCAAAATTTTATCTAATTATGATTGAATTCAATTGACAACAATGGAAGACGTTGTTTCCAATCATTAAATAAATTATTTTCATGTATCTTGAAATTTTATTGGACTTTGAAGCAAACTTCTATCTCCGACTTAGAGTCATCTTGGGGAAAATAAGACATTTTTGTTAAAATAAATTTTTCTCGGTTAAAATTTTATGAGATTATGATTGAATTCAATTGACAACAATGGAAGACGTTGTTTTCAATCAATAAATAGATTATTTTCCTGTATCTTGAAATTTTATTGAACTTTGAAGCAAACTTCTATCTCCGACTTAGAGTCATCTTGGTGAAAACAGGGCATTTCCGTTAAAATAAATTTTTCTAAATCAAAATTTTATTAGATTATGATTGAATTCGATTAACAACAATGAAAGACGTTGTTTACAATCATTAGATAAATTATGTTCATGTATCTTGAAATTTTATTGGTCTTTGACGGTAACTTTCACATCCACAACAGAGTCAGTTTTGTGACAATAGGCAATTCAGTCAAAATAAATTTCTCTACGTTACAATTTTATGGGATTATGATTTAATTGATTAAATACCACTAGAAGACAATGTTTCTAAGAGCTGTTTATATTATTTCAATTGAAAAAATCTTTTTTAAATTTCTAGTTAAAAAATTTCATGAAATCGATGACAAGTGTACTTTTTATATAAAAAAAAAAAAAAAAAAAAGAGAAAGATAAAGAGAAAAGAGGTAAAGAAAAAATATATACGCGCTGAAACTTAAAATAAATGTACGACTTATTGCCATAGTGGACAATTTTTTTTGTTTAATATAAATATATATAATTTTTTTTTCCGTTTTTTGCTTTTACCTAACTTTTTTTTTTTTTCTTTTTAACTCTCTTATGTACGCTCTTCTTTATAGTAAAAATCTACAACCACCCTTCGATTTATGAAGCATTTGGTACATTCAATATTTTTCTATTGTCGATCGAGTCACCCCTATTTATCTTATTTATGTTTCTTTTAGTATAGCCCCTTGTCCAGTTTCCATTTCAACTTTTCATACAATTCTGAATGACCATCAAAATAAAAACTATGTTGTGATGTTTCACATAAAATTGGCAAGTATTTTATTGGCACAAAAACAACATGATAACATTTAATGAATTAGTAGTATATACGATAAAAAATATCTATATAAATTTATATTATATTTTGTTATATATACATATATTCAAGTTAGTAAAAGATTAATAGACTTGTTGTTTTTTATTTATTTTTTTCTAAATATATATTATTGTTTTTTCAAAGTTAAATATATGAGCAGTGATAAGAACAACATATAAATACATATATATATATTCAAAACTTTGAAACAATATGTACGCATTTATATACCATGTATATATCTATTCAATGAAAATTCAATGAACACTGATATAACATTAGCTAACTCACAGTGAAACATCATAGTCTTGATAAAAGGGTGGGCAAGACATTTGATAATCATATAGCCCCTTGAAAGTTTGTTGTATCTTGGCCAGTATAAACGAGTTAAAAGGGGTTTGGTTAAGGGCAGCACGCGTCCCTCCTATTAAATTAACGTAAGAAGAGATTTCAAGGGGATTGTCGGTATAAATCCAAGCCAAGTGGGTCAAGCGTTTTCACACTTAAATATATATATATGTATATTAACATATACCTATATATATATATATATATATATATGGTTGTAACAAAATGTTGTGGTTGTGGTGGGTGGAAAATTTACAAATTCGTTTGACGTTCAGAATAGAAATAAAGGACTGGATCATTAATTCAATTGGGACACATGTACAGTGTATATATTAAAAACCACACCTATTTAATGAAATTGGATATTTAAAGATGATCATTGTTAACACACAAGTGTGGATAACGAGTATATATATATACATATTTTGTTATAATTAACCCGCACATGCTACTAGTAAATCTGATTTGATTTTGTTAAAGTCAATCTACAAAAGCTACCCCTATAAACTTGTAAAATTTTGTCTCTATACTCAAGAATAATCTATGGATATACCTATTATGGACAATGAAATGAATAAGACATCATTTATGTATTTTAAAAAAAAAAAATTAACTATATGAGTAAATTTTTTATTTAAGTTCAATTTTATCAAAATAAAAAATATCATATTTGAATTGATAGTTCATGTATTTTAATATTTAATTTTGATGTACATCAACTTGCTTATTCATACGATATTAATTTAAAAAAAAAAAATAAAGATAAATTTATAATATTGATAAGTATATTATTAGCACAATGTAATAATATCTTAAAATAATATCAATATATTCTTGTTGGTTTTTTTTTTTAATTTTATATTATTATTAAAAATTAAAGAAAAAAATCATAATTATTACTGAAGAGTTATTTCGTTCAATGATTTTGTACATAATTTTAGAAAACATGTTTTCATGATCAGAAATATGGGTGGCAAGGAATGGACAAATTCGAACGAAGAAAGGGTGTGTCAGACAATCATGTCCTGTCATGTCCGATAGCGATATATACCTTAGTCTTGTTCACAAAATTTTCACTGAGGGCCCTTAGAATATATTCAACCAAGTTTCTCAGTAATTGCATAACAAAATACCCGCATGTATAGAAAGATATAGGTAATGTAATTCAACATTTAAAATATTCAAAACCAAGATTGTTAATAAATATAAACAACAAATATTTAATTTACAAAAATAAAATAATTGTTAATGACATCATTGGTATATATATAAACACAATATCAATTGAAAGTATTTTTAAATTTTTTATTTATATTTTTGTAAAATCGATTGGCAACTAAAATAATCATTTGATTGTAAAAGTTTCGAGGGATGTTTGTGTTTATATATTTCAAGATGATATTTATTTGTGAAAAAATTAGGACAGCTATATAAAAGTTTACTGATTGACCGAATTATTTTTACTTTAAAATTGTATCAACGTTTCAGTTAAAAATATAAACTGGAAAATTAATGTGTCAAGGTTTAAATAGACTTTATAAACGATAGATTACAAATAAAAAATTTTAACCAATATATTTTTTTTAAAAATGACAAAGATGATTATTATAAAAAAATCAAATTGATCAACACTTTATTTTTTTTAAAGCTATATATGGTTTATGAAAATTTTTTTCTGTATATACACACAAAAAAATTTCAAGGGTGTTATAGTGGAATTTTGTCTGAAGATCTCATTCCACATCCTGAGAATGAGGAATTTTTCATCGTTACAAAAAAGAAAGAGGTTGAAAAAAAAGTATCGAGGGGAAAATAAATACAAATTGCTGGATTACCGAAGCTTTCGATTTTTTATTTTTTTTACTTTCAAAGTGAACATCATGACTCGCATTCTCGAAAATAAATAAAAAAAAATAACTTTTTTGTAGCTATATCAACGAAATGAAGAAGAAAAAAATTGCTGAATGACATAACGTCATTTTTTTTTTTTTTTTTATCATCAAAATTTAGTTTGATAAAAAAATTTAACATGTTATATATATTATTTATTTATTTTTTTTTGCTTGGTAAAGTTTTTGTTTTCCAGCTCATCGAACTATTTTGCACTTGTCATAAAGTATAGACAACTAAAGCAGCATTAAAACAGTACTTTTCAGCAAATAAAACACATTTTTAATGCTTGTTTAAACCATAAATTATTTTATGGAAAACCACTATATGCATCATCAAGTGATATTAAATATTTGAAAATATTGCTGATGTGATTATACATGGAAAATTTTAACGTGAGTTTTTTATTTTTAATTTAATTATTATATTTATTTTAAAGACGTTATAAAAAAGTAATATTTTTGCATCTTATTAAATTTATATAACTTATTGATTACTGGGTTTACAGTTTACTAAAATTTTATATATCAAAATAAAATCTATACAAAGATATGACGAAGAAGAATATCAAGCATTAAATATATAACAAAAATAATTATTCATAATCGATTGTCAGTTTTATTTATGTATAAGCAATACATAAATAGCAATACACCAAGAATTAAGACAAGAAAATATTTGACATTTTCAAAAGTAACATTTGACAAAATCTTGACTTTACATGCATATTAATATTTTTATGAAAATAGATTTTATATAATTCATAAAAAAATATAAATATTAATTAAATAATTATTTTTATTATTATTTTAATTTACTCTAAATACTTGAAAATTTTTGATAAAGTATGACCAATAAATTGTTATATGACACTGCTTTTATGATGAAAATAAAGTTTAAAAAAAAAATAATAAAAATGAAATATAACAAAGAGAAAAAAAAAGAAAAAAAAAATCAACGACAACCACATACCAGTGGGTTATTTTATACTAATTAAATACTTGCTGGATATTTAAAATTTTTTATCAATAATATTGGTATTTTACTGTAGTCTTTCCTTTTAAAACCACAAAAATAAAGAATATTATTTTAAGATAAAAATTTTAATAAATTCAATGTACTCAATAAAAAAAATGTCACTTTGTTAATACAGTATTTTCTTATCGAGTATTGAACATTATATTTTTACTTCTTGCAATTAAAAAAAAAAAAAAAAGAAATGATATTAAAAACAGAAAAAAGAAATAAAAAACAAGTCTCTGACAGAAGAATTAACTTTGATTAAAACAAAAAAAAATAATAAAATAATATTTAAATGCAGCTCGTTGTGTTATGGAAGGAAAAGCTGTCGGAAAAGTTTCATAACACCCCGGGTTGTTGAGCCATGCCTCGATATTAAATACGACAAAATGAATATTTATGATGATGAGCAATAACGGTAGTTATAAAATATGTCACACAAATTAAATTCATGCTAATAGTAAATCTATATATATATATTTTTTATTTTTACATACTTGGTAAATATACCATGACTATAAATAAAAAAAATATTATTTATATATAGAATCGCATGTAAAGACCAAGTATAAAAAAAATGCAACAGCAACAAAAAATAAAATTGCGGTGATATGTACAAGTCAAGACAACACAAGAAGAAGCCAACTGTTTGCGTCATCATCAAGGGTGTTTAACAAACCACTGAGGGAGTTGGAAAATGCTCCAAGTGTATAGAATAAAAAGTATAACCCTATTTTTATATTCACAAAGGAATTTAAGTTACTTGACAAGAGTTGTTTTTTTATATTTTTCTTTTGCGTTGATATTTTTCATATATATATATAGAAGATAATCAACCCTTGGTCACCCTTACTTCAAACCATATAACCAATCCCCAATTTTCCTATATGTCTGAACAGTTTTTTCATTTATTTTTTACATTTTTAATAATAATAATAATTGTAGCTGTTAATAATTACAATTTACTCGCAGTAAATTCATGTGACAAAAGTTGAAACCTAATTACTTTATGTGCGAATATTAATTTTTTTTTTCTTTTAAAACCACCACAGTTATAAATTTATAATGTTTTGATGATTTTATAATACACACATTGTACAGTATAAATTATATACAATATAAAATACACCAATTTGTATGAAAAAAAAAATAAATAAAAAATAAAATAAAATAACGCCTATTTATACACGAACAGGTATTGAATGAGAAAGGTAAATTAAGTAGAATTGACGAGTAATAAAAAAATTTAAAAAAAAAAATAAAAAATAGGGGATGACGTGAAATCGAAAGATTTTCACAAGGGTTTTGAAGTTGCTGTATTTTGGCAAGAAAGAGAGTTGATACCTATTAAGGGGTGATCGGCCGAATAAAAAATAAAAAAAAAAAAATAAAAAACTAAGATAGTAAAGGATAAAATAAAATAAAAAATAAAATACTAAAGAAAATAATGAAAGCAATAAGAAAAAAAAAAAAGACTTGAACCTTGCATGTCTTATTGCAATGAAGGTTTATTGAGAATGTGTTTTCGTTATTGCTGTAATTTACTCCTTTTTGAAGAGTATAACAAAATTGCAATTTAGATTCAATATCGATTTGTCTATATATATGTGTATATAAAATACATATATATATATATGAAGAAGAAAATATATATCAGTAAATTCATGTTACCCAATTTGAAATGATAAATTTATGAGGTAAAATTCAGTGAAATATTTATAATCAAATCGCCTTGGCACACGACGTATCCGTCATAATTATATAACGAGCAAGATAACATTCATCTTTACTACATATACTGTGTATATATATATTTATCTGTAAATGTATATATATGTACATTTATATAAATTTATATAAATGTAAAAGGAGAAAATTTAAGTTTAAACTACATTGTCGTATCAAGTAAAATTACGCATTTACACCCCTCATACTATATCACCAAACCAAACCACAAAATTTTCTCTCTTACTAGCTTGTTTTATCTTTAACATTTATACATCTTATTCTCATCAAAATTTGTATATTTTATATCTTTGTATATATTGTCATGGATGTGTACTTTGATATACACAACCAAGAAAACTCAGTCTTATTTTCCAGCGTCGCGCAAGGTTAATCATTGTCTCTGGTCGTTGAATAACATGACTGACGTTGTCCCAAAACAAGTATATAAATGTACAATAATACTATCAAGCTTTGACGTAAACTTTTTATTTTAAAATTTTAACATACCAACTAAATAAATGCACTTAAAAAACTTTTTAAATTTAACCCGATCTTACATTAAAACTTTATACAAAAAAAAATTAAATAAATAAAAAATTTTTTTGTAATTTTTTTAACTCATCAAGAATTCTGAATTATTATAAATTAAAAATTTTTTTTTTATATTTATTTTTGTATATATATTTGCTACTTTTAATTATCATCGTGATTTTTATTAATTTTATTTTTATAATTATAGATTTATCCAGACGAATTTACAAATTCTATTGCCAAGTTTTCCAATTAAACAAGGATTATGTCGTTATGTCTCGATATTGAAAAAAATAAATATATATATATATCGATATATACGAAATGCAAGTTTAAAAAAAAGGGGTGTAAAAAAAAAAAAAAAAAAAAAGACGAGATATATACAGAGAGAGATCATAATCGTTTTATCAGCAGCCACGTCCACAATACGATATCCTTCACGATAAATTGTTGAAACTTCTGTCAACATTCGAAGCACAACGAATCAACGTATTGGGATTATAAGCACCCTTTCTCTCTCATTTATTTTACTCTCATCGTTTCATTCTTTTAACTGTGATTTTCAGATTATTTCATCATCACTTTTCTTCTCTTTTTTTTAAATTTTTATTTTATTTTTAATTGTCTTCTCGCACCGATAGAACAATTTAATTTTCTCTGAGTTGTGTAAATATAAAAAATAAAATTATTCTTTTTTTTTTTTTTTATTTTTAAATAATATAAAACTAAATAAATCATGTAGAGTATCGCTATATTTATCTTGATAATTGAAAAAAATAAAAAAAAATTATTTTAATAATTTAAAATATATAAATTTTATCAATATTATTTTCTACTGTCAATTTTAATTATATTTTTAATATTTTTTGTATATAAATTTTATAATTTTTTTATTTTTGTAAAAAAATATATAAATTTTAAAAAAATTAAATTTGAAAATAGAAAATTTAATTAATATATTATATATTAATTTGTGAAATTAGTTAAATTAATTAATGATTTTATTGTAACAAATTTGTGGAATGATTAATTATGTTAGAAAGACACACACGTTACGCCTTCTCTATATAATTTTCCCCTTGGATGCACATGCATTATCGATTAAACTCGAGTCATGCAAACCAATGTGAATTATCGATTTGGCAAATTATGGCAGTGGGTCAAGCATATATAAAAGGGGATGAAAATTGCGTACTTTTTCAACTCCCTATTTTTTTCTTTTTGTCATCACAATATAGTTTAACAATTGTACCAGCCCTCTGTTATTCTCAAACACCCTCTTTTTTAATATTTTACAACCCCAATCAAATTTCCTTTTATTTTACTCTTTTTATATAAATTTTATTATTTTAAAAATAATAAAATATAATATCCCAAATAAATAATAATATAAATATCATTGCAAAAACAAAAATAATATAAACTTGATAATAATATCATTGTTATGACTCTCTGTTAGTTATTATTTAATCAAAAAATAATCCAGAATTATTTTTTTAGTTTATAAAAAACTAAAAATTAAATTGATAATTTAAAAAAATAAAAAACTTTAATTTTTGATAATAATATTCAATTAAATAAATTATTTAAATGTATAATTATTATCTTTTTGTTTGTCTCACGAAAAACAAATATTTCTTTTTGAATAGAATTAAAAAAAAAACAACAAATTATATGATGATGTGTTTACATACGTGTGTCCTTGAAATGGATACACACACTTAATATACTTCCCCAAGTCACACACAAAATTGCAACATAATTATCAATAAAAAATATTGATAATTAATACGTAGATATTTAATCCATCATGGATAATAATATTATTTAAATATTAATAAATAATAAACATACGTGAAATCTCCATTACAGGAAAAAAAAACTGGTCAGCAGCATCATCATGAAGCAATTTCATAATAATTTTTGGAGTTTGTCAATCTAAAATAAAATAATAAAATAAATTAATATAGGTTTATATAAATATAAATAAAAATAATAATAATAAATAAATTATTTTACTGTTATTATACGTTGATAAAATAAATACAATTTATATGAATGTATAAATTGTATATATATTAATACATATGAATGTATGAGTGACGCCAACTCTGGACATGCAAATGGATGCTTACACGGATACTCCAACATCAAAAAAAAAAATGTATTAATTTAATCCTAATTAATCCGTTCAAAATTAATGACAAATATTTGCGTATCGTATTAAGAATAACTTTAAAATGAAATTAAATAAAAAAATAAAACACTCACGTAAATATAAAAACAACAAAAAAAATAATGAAAAAAAAAAAATTTCAATGGACGCGAGTCAACTTTTTTTTTGGGCTCAATAATTTTATAAAAATAATATATTTATCCACTTAAATATTCACTTTTATTTATTCAACATGTATCTAACCGGTTTAAGTATTCGGATGACAATAATTTTAATAATGATTCGCACTTGTAAATTAATATAAAAATGATAAAATGTTGGAGTATTTCACGAGACATCTTAACACTGTGAGGATTTTTTTTAACTGCGTAGTATAATAATAATTAAGAAAGGGGGACGCTCTAGTTTTTTTTTTTTTTTTTTTTTTTTTTTTTTTTTCTCTCATACGCCGCGGGAGAATTAGGAACTAAAATTCGGTTGGGCGGGAAAATTTTAAAGTGTAATATATGCAAGTTTATGAATTAATGATTTAAAAAAAAAAAAATAGAGATAATTAATTGAAATTTTTAATTAAAAAATGTTTAAATTAATATTGAGATTAGTAATTATAATTAATAATTGAAAAAATATCAATAAAAATATCAATTTAAGAATGATAAATGATTTAATGTGCAAAAAAAAAAATAAAAATAATTAGAATTAATATGTATAAATTTTAAAATAATAATATTTAGGTACTGTTTAAATAATTTAATCATTGCATCATGAATATTTTCATCGAAAAAAATTTTTTTTATCAATCAAAATTATTTAAAATCAAAATTATTTAAAAAAAATAAAGATAATCAAAATTATTACTTTTAATTTCTAGAATAATTATATTCAGCTGTTTTTTAAATATTTGAAGCATTAGAAATATTTTTTTTCTAGATTTAACATGTAAAAAAAAAAAAAACAATGAATTTTATTATTTTTTTTTAATTATTATTTTCAATATACCATTGTCTCTATAAAAAAAAAGTAAATACTTTTGAATAATGAAAATACTTGAATAACAATATATAAATTAAAGCTTTAATATTTTTTGAATTTTTTAATTGTTTTGTTTTTTTTTTTTTTGTATTTATAAAATAAACGGTCATTGTTTTTCTTTTTAAATTTTATTAAAATTTCTGTATAAAAAAATTAAATACAAAATTATTTCAGCATATAAAATCCAACTTTACTATTTATATAATTTTTTTTTCAATGATATTTAAAAAAAATAAATAAAATAATTAAAGCAAAGTTAGTTGTGCCGTGAATATAGCTATGTTTGCAAAATTAAAAAATGTAACTAATACTGAGATGGACGAATTGAAGCTATATGTATTCGCGCACGGGGGCTGAAGAAACAACGTGCCGCGGGGATTAGCATAGCTTCCTCATTAAAATACAAACACTATTCCCGTCGGCCAGACTTGAACCAACCGACCGATGAAACTGGCGCTGTGGCTTTTCTAATTTTGCACAAAGCATCCCTCAAAAACTCAACCCAACCCCCTTTGACGTTACAACTTTTAATCTATATTCGTTAAGTCTTTTTACCCCTCATCCTTAAGTAACTAAGTCAGCCGCAATGTTCATTTTCGTAATTTTCGATTCACTTTAAAGTTTTTGAAACTCCAAAAAAAAAATAAATAAAACAATAAATAAAAATATTGTCTATATAATCTTACAAAACAAAGATATAAAATAAAAATAAAATAAAAAACTTCAAGTCAAATATAGATAAAATATCATAATTTTGTTATATATACAGTAGCGTTTTCACAATATAGGTATATAAAAAATGTATAGAGATATGCGAAATATAAAAGCGACAAGGGCATATAGTTTCCGCATCAATGATCACCACATGCAAATGCTCTACTCTCAGTTCGACTCGCACCAACGAACAAGCAGTTTTCTTTGCTTTTCTATACCATGCACCATACTTCATCCCTGTATTATTATTTTATATTTTTATACAGACAAATGTATACATATACACCCCTTCATGTAAATGACGGTGAATGAGCATTATCATTTTTTTTTTTTTTAAATTTAAAATAACTTTATATATACACATTGACAAAAAATTATTTTTTTTTATTTTTCAAAAATCAACTAAAATTTATATGATATTAATTGAATTATTTATCTAAATTTTTGTATTATTTTTTCAATTTTCACATCAATTTTACATTTGATTGACTATATTTGCTTTTAATATAATAAAAAACAAGACAAAAAGAAATAAATAATCGCATGTTTGGTCGGTTGGCACTGATGTTTCAGATATTTTTTATTTTTGCTTTTTCTTTATCACCAAGTTCCGTTAAGGGATGAGTATTTTGCCCCGTCAGCGAATATACCAGCCACAGGGGATGAATGGACAGCTATTTATTGTACATATATATATATGTATCGTTGGCATCGTCGATATATATATGTATATAAAAATCCGTATAAGCGGTTAGAAATCTTATTGACCATAGACCCGTGCAAGAGAAAGCAAGCCGTAAACAACCCTCCTAAACATCATGATCCGTATATATACCTCCACCCCCACATCACTCTCAATTTCTTACTTAAACTATCCTAAAATACGGTCATCGGTTAAACTGATGCTTTAACGACCCACGTTTGTTTACCAATACAGTTATTTTATTTTATTTTTTTTTTGATTATACTCTACTGACCCATACAAATCCACACAAGTAATGATGATAATGATGATGATGATGATGATGAAAACAATTTAATTGTTTATCATTTAAATATACATATATATATTTTTTTATAATAAATTTTTAAAAAAATATATAAGATGCTGACATAAAATGGTAGTTTAGTTTTTTATTTATTTTTATTTTTATTTTTGCTATCATGAAAGTATCATGATAGTTGATATATACATATGCAGAGTCGATATCTCGGTAGTTACTTTGAACACAAGAAGCTTAACTAAAGACTCAAGATAAGTCCAAAAAAAAGAAAAGAAAAAAATGGTAATAAATGTTTAATACTATTTTAGTATATACATTGGAATATCATGATATATAATTCAAGATTCGATAAGAAACAAACGACACTTTGGATATTTTGATTCTTGATAATTTATTTTGTATTTGTATATATATATATAATTTATATTTATACAAATACAAATGTTGAAAATCACAGTATATGTATATATTGAATGGTTAGTTTTTAGGGATAAGTAGGGCTAAAGAGGCATGATGACCGTCTAAATGGTCGAGTAAATGAAGGGTTTGTTCTTGTATTAATGCTCAGCTGTTACATGCAATTCTTCCTTAATTGCCAAGTAACATTTGAGGCTAAACTAACTGTTACAGACAACTCATTACACCCTCAAGATTTTAAACTTTTATTGTCTATTAAAACAAATATATATATATAAATTTTCATTCAATGAAAATCCATAAAATTTTAATAAAAAAAATATATATATATAATTTTATAATTAATAAATTAAATTGTTATATTATAAAATATTTTAATTAATTATCAATATAATTTTTAGATCAGAAAATTTGTGTTAAATAGTGGATAATTTACTTGAAGTTTTATTTGCATAAATTTTTTTTATCTTTAATTTATACACACACACAAATACCTTGAATTTTCATATTTTTTATTTATTTTTTTATTTATTTTTGCCCTTTGACTATAACTAAAAGGATCCAAGGACTTGATCTTTTACAAAGTGAATGCCTCTGGATAGCCATACTCATACCATTCGACTAACTGTGTTTATTCGCATTTACATCCTTTTAATTTACTTATTATTCATCATAAATTCAACTCATGTGAAAAACATTTATTTGAATTCATTTATATAAATATACTTAATCAAATATAAATATATCATGTTACACATGTTGTGTATATAAATCTAAAAATATAACTAAAAAAAAAAAATTAATTAATTAAATAACAATGAGCACTGACCAGAATAGTCTTCAACTTTTTATGTAAATTTGAATTGAAAGTTTTATTCAATACTTGGAAATACTTAATTTATAAAAAAACCGTTGGGGTCAATACTTTTTCTTTTTAAAATTCATAAATAGTTGATTGTCATTATTTTAAAAATAGTCATAAAACACATGGGTATGTAGACAACTGTTTTCTTATTATAGCAAAAAAGAAATGCAAAAACTTTTCTATTATTAATAATTCATCATATTGTTATCGATATTATTAAAATGAGTATTAAAAGTGATATAACAAAAGTACAACGCTTTGACAATAGAAAAAAAATATGAATAAATTAAAAGAAAAATAAAAAGTTTAAAAGAAAAATTGAATGGTTTATATAAATAAATATAAAAAAGGCGAATGACATAGGGTATATGTTTTTACTGAAGAGTTTGTGCTGACCAGG